>JZKD02S1499421.1:0-10676 GCA_000966675.3 Picea glauca | reverse complement strand
GGCACATATTGATGAGTCATAGTTGATGAGTACTTGACACATCATTGGTACATACTTGTTACATGGTTGGTTGCAATTTTTTATGGTACAAGTTGATTACAGATTCTTTGGTACATTTTGGTGCATGGTTGATGCACTTGTTTATGGTACAGGTTGATTACAGGTTGAGGTACAAGTTGATGCATGGTTGATGCATGGTTCAAGTTTAATAGTACATGTTTACAGCGGTATATCTCACTATGATAGTGTGACAGTGTTTCCATCATTCTACTTTTACTTCAGGGTGGTTGGACAGTGCAAGGACAGCGAAATCCCAGCAATGCCTTGTTGACCTTTATGAAACATAAATGAATTAATTATACAACAATAATTGTTAGATATGGTAAACATAAATTAGTACAAATAACAATTTTGTGATGTAATCATGACACATAGTCGAATTACTTACCTTGATGGTTTCCATTAAATTCCAACTTCCATAGGTGAGGTGTCATTCTTTGTGGTTTTATTGCAGTCTCTTCTTTCCCATTGAAAATATGTTTTTTGGTACTTCGATACCTATGCTTGTTAGGTATTAAGTGTATATGCTCATCAAACACGTCCTTTACT
Source organism: Picea glauca (assembly GCA_000966675.3). Taxonomy (NCBI): domain Eukaryota; kingdom Viridiplantae; phylum Streptophyta; class Pinopsida; order Pinales; family Pinaceae; genus Picea; species Picea glauca. The sequence continues at coordinate 10,067 of JZKD02S1499421.1, read as the reverse complement.
AAACTTATTGAATGAAGATATTTCATCCTAGGACCACAAACTGGACATGCAAATTTACTCTTTGTTTGAAGACCTGCAAGATATGGATTAATGTGGATATTAGTTATATAACAAGGAATCAATATTTAAGAAACTTGCATAATATTTTCATAAAATTATATACTATTAAAGTATACCAGTGTCTTACATACCACAAAAATGTGTTATCCCCAAGGAATCATGAATTATCCATCTAATTATTCCATGAAAGTGAAATTTTGTTTTCCCTATTGGTCTAGAGATGTTGTACAAGAGGCTCAATATATACATTCATATATTTCACTTGGTACTTAACTAATTGGTTGAAAGTACACATAATTACTATCTTGAATATGTATAATAAATAGTGAAATGAATAAGACAAATGAAATGGAACAGCTACGTTCAAACAAATGTTGTAAACAAATACCTGGGAAAATCATTTCCAACATTTTGTGCTCCCTTTTTATTGGCATCCAAGGAGGAAGGTTATTGTTTATAACAAAAATAGGCCACACTAAATAAATAGACATGAGCTCGCCAAATGGATTAACAATATCAACTACCAATGAAATCCTAACATTAAGAGGTTCTTCTTTAAAAATTGTACATATTTCTTTGATGTTCCTAAATCTAGAAGCATCTATAAGAATTCAAAGAACACCATCTTCACTTATGTGTCGTGCATGGTAATCCATAAATTTTTCTAAGCTTTCACACCTTACCAATCACTGCAAACGTAGAATCATCAGACTATGATGAAGGACCTTGTGAGGAACCTTTTTTTGTTAATTGATTTGTTCAATATCTATTGATTTGACATTATGGGAATTTAGTTTCTGATTCATATTGTCCATAATATATAATATGATCATTAGGACATGCATCAATAGCCTGCTACTCCATTCCAAAATATTTAATAATGGAAGACAAATCTCGGTATGTGCGAGGTATATCATTCAATGGTGGTAAGAAAAATTCACCTAACAATCTATAGGATGATAAAAAATAACCAGTTAATGTAAAAATAGTAATAAAAAATATTGCATCCTTAATATATTACACATTAATTGACACTAAAAAAAGAGAAGAAGAATTTCAACCTTTACATATATGTGACAATTAATTATATTGTTATGTACCATAGGATCTGTGTGAGACAAGTGTTTGACAAACCATTCAATACCGTCAAATTCACCAACAACATTATGACTGAGAGAACATTTGTTCTTGAGCCTTCATAAATGGGTTGTTGTGCCTTCTCAAGCAAATTTATATCATGAATATCATCAAAGTTTCCATCCTCGTCAATAGGAGAAAATATGTCCTGGATCAATCTATTTGTCCTATCACCTAGCTCAATAATATTATCGATCTTATATTCTTCCATAGAATTAAATTGATCATATTGATATTCAATATCCATATGACCATCTTACTTTTCATGTACAATAATATTTCTACTACTATGAGACACATTCTCCAACACCACACACCTAGGAGGATTTTCTTTTATAATTATAAACAATCAATAAAATTAGTGTATATAAGAAATATTAAAACAAAAGAACATTTTATAAATACATTCAATACAAAGACAATATATAATAATGAATAAATTACTATGGGAAGATATGTAAACCCCCCTTCAATGTGCCCATTTATTCAACAATGTCTCTCAACTATTTTTCTTACAAGTCTTCTTCTGTTAAAGCCCCTTCATTTATTGCAAAGGCATTCAAGTTTCACATTACCCTTTTCCTCCAATGTTGCCTTCAACCCAAAAATCTTCCTTACATTTTCTTCATCTATAATGTTGTTATTATTATTTGGCATTGAGATTTCCTATTACAACAAAAACCACTAAAGATTCATTAATATAAGTACAATATATAAATATTTTCTTACAGTACAAATGTTGTCGAATATTGACCAACCCATTTGTACATCTAGACTTAATTAAGCCATTGTCGTCATTGATTTATTAAATTTTCATAAGAGTACTAGTTAACAATTACTCAAGAGATCAAAATTAACCATATAAATATATCCATTTTTACCACATAAGCTTCAATACTTCATTATAAGAAAGTAAGAAAATCATTAAACAATTATAACAGAGAACTAGGCCAATATCAAATGAGTAGATAGGTTCATACCTATTTCCTAGACAAATTAAACTTTTGTCCCCGCAAAAAATAGGGTCTAAGTTGGGGTTAATTAGTTAGGATCCAATGTCATGAGTATTTAAAATGAGACAAAGTAATATTCAAAATTTCTAACCTTCAGAGTACGTCCAAAATCCAAGTTATATAGATCAAGAATTCAATGTGAAACAAGGTGCAGGTCACATAAAAGAGACAATTACATGTGATGAACAATGACCACACAACTAATATTTTATAGATGTCACACCTACAACAAAATTGTCGAAATCTATCACGTTCGTCGAACTTCCGACGTCGGTTGACCACGTCAAAGATGACTAAGTCAATGATCGTTAAGCACTTTCAAACAACTATATGGTATTTTGAATACCCACAAACATTGCCAGTGTAGCAATGTTAGTCCATCATCTTTTGATGAACTTTCATCTATCTATCAATGCACTATTATCGATATATCGACAAACTTTGTGTCGATATAGCGACGAACATTCGTTAGAAGAGAACTAAATTCCATAATATATGGATTTCCAATTGTTACACAAGCAACAACGGAACAAGTTCATCATAAGTACAATGAACATTGGGGAGCCTCAAAAGAAATGATTGAAATTGTAGTAATTTGTGATGGTACAAGTAATTTAACCCATATCATTATACTATTTTGTTAAATTTTAACCCATATATATTAGTGAAGTAAGTGAAGTCACTGGCATAAGAGTGTAAAAGAAAATCCACTTAGTAATTAGCTCTCTTAAGGATAATAAGATATGAAAGTATTTAACAATTTTGAGTATAATACACTTTCTTCACAAGAGTACTATAGACTTAACTGTTTTGTTCTCCATGTTGTTAAAAATAGGTATGCCATTTTTACAAGTTTTAAAATTATTTTTATTTTATTAAATTATATATATTGTGGTGTCAGTTTCTTTGGAGATATGTTATAAGTGGTATTTACAAAGTCAATTTTGTGTCAATGAAATATCTACATTTCTAAGTTATCCATGAACTCACGTTAAATAAAAAAAGTAAAGAAAGGTGAAAGGTGAAAAATACTCGACAGATGTAGTGTAGAGAAAGGACCTAGCTTTCAATTCATAAACGTAGTAAGCATAATTTGGGTGGATGGAATAAGGTTTGATTGTTTTTTGTTATGTCATTTGCATGCATAAGTGTGTGAGTGGTTGTTGTGTTGATGCAAGGTGTATCAGTGTGTGAGTGGTTGTTGTGTTGATGCAAGGTGTAGTATAGTGATCATTGTGATTTTCATAATTTTTAATAAAGAATGTTCATATCATACTTACCCTAAGGACATGTTCTTAATGATATCTATATTTTTCATAGCTTTGTTCACCTATTATGTTCTCATGAAAACCCACAAATATGGTAAAATATTCTAGAAACTTGAGCAAGAATAAAAACTCCCGGATCACAATGGTTCTTAGTACCATTCTCAAGAATCAATTTCTTATTAGGAAATTATTGTTTTCAACTTGAAGTTTTGAAATTCAAACCTACAATTAATCTTTTCTAATGAAAAATGTGTCATGCAAATTTCAGGCTCTTTTGAAGCTAAAAGAGCTAATTGTCTAGTGGAATCCATTAACACCATTGGTTATGTGATTTAGAAATTTGAGAATCCTGAAGCATATAGGTCTAAGTGAATGTGTGAGTCTTAGGATTGAGCACACATTCTTATAAAACATATTTCACTAATTGCAATATTAACATATTAGGTTTTGGTTTTATAAAATATTAGAAAAAATACTTTACCAATATTGACATATTAGTTTTTGGTTTTATAAAATATTAGAAAAAATACTTTACCATTTTTATAATTGAATGATATGAGGAAAGCAACTCTCTAATTATCCACGTACTTTTATAGAAACATATAAAATATTCCCTATAAATATCCACTTTATCATTTTTTTTAATCATTAGGGTATCTTTTTGCCACCTTACAACAATTGCATCTTGTTCTATGCTTATGCTAAGCGTTTATTCAACATGGCATAAAAATAAACATGCCTTGCAAAGAAGGTGAAGAAATTTGTTGGCACAAGTTGTCTCACCAAATTTGGCCAACACGTAGTGAAACATAAACCAAAGTAGAAACTAATTGCTCTACATATTACCCTTACTTTCTTTATTTAACAATTTAATAATCATTAAAATTATAATAACAACTTATGTTCATGAATTCTCTCTATATATAGAATTTATTAAATACCAATAAAAATAATATATGATTATAGAAAAATATGTATTAATATATACATCTAATAATGTTAAAGATTAACATATTATATGCATGAAACCATAATAGCTTTAGAATTTTCCCAAATTAAAATTATAAAACAATAGATTAAAGTGAATAAAGAAATGATACAAATTGCAAAAGAAATAATATTGATCTTTTACCATATATACATAATGGTTCATGTTTGATTTACAGCTCGATTATATGATCACATATAACATAGAAATGATCATATATAACATAGTGACCTTGAAGTGAGTGTCTTTGTGATAAATATGACTCTCTCTCATGCCCCAACCCCATAGTAGTCCTATACCAACTATTAGGGAAAAACATATTTATTAACGCAACATAATCGTCACTTGCCAAGAGACCGAGAATGAGTACATAATACAAATAATTAGGTTCATGTTTGATTTACAACTCAATCATATAATCACATATAACATAGCCACCTTGAATTAAGTTTATGTGTGTCGATAAATATGACTCTCTCTCATGCCCCAACCCCATAGTAGTCCCATACCAACTACTAGGGAAAAACATATTTATTAACGCAACATAATTGTCACTTGCCAAGAGACCGAGAATGAGTACATAATCCAAATAATTAGGCTCACGTTTGATTTACAACTCAATCATATAATCACATATAAGATAGCCACCTTAAATTAAGTTTATGTGTGATAAATATGACTCTCTCACATGCCCCAACCCCATAGTAGTCCCATACCAACTACTAGGGAAAAAAATATTTATTAACACAACACAATCCTCACTTGCCAAGAGACCAAGAATGAGTACATAATCCAAATAATTAGGTTCACGTTTGAGTTACAACTCAATCGTATGATCACATATAACATAGCCACCTTGAATTGAGTGTCTATGTGATAAATATGATTCTCTCTCATGCTCCAACCCCATAGTAGTCCCATACCAACTACTAGGGAAAAACATATTTATCAACACAACATAATCCTCACTTTCCAAGAGACAAAGAATGAGTACATAATTCAAATAATTAGGTTCACGTTTGATTTACAACTCAATCATATGATCACATATAACATAGCCACCTTGAATTGAGTGTCTGTGTGATAAATATGACTCTCTCTCTCATGCCCCAACCCCATAGTAGTCCCATACCAACTACTAGGGAAAAACATATTTATTAACATAGCATAATCCTCACTTGCCAAGAGACCAAGAATGAGTACATAATCCAAATAATTAGGTTCGTGTTTGACTTACAACTCAATCGTATGATCACATATAACATAGCCACCTTGAATTGAGTGTATGTGTGATAAATATGATTATCTCTCATGCCCCAACCCCATAGTAGTCCCATACCAACTACTAGGGGAAAACATATTTATTAACACAACATAATCCTCACTTGCCAAGAGACTGAGACTGAGTACATAATCCAAATAATTAGGTTCACATTTGATTTACAACTCAATAATATGATCACATATAACATAGCCACCTTAAATTGAGTGTCTGTGTGATAAATATGACTCTCTCTCTCTCTCATGCCCCAACCCCATAGTAGTCCCATACCAACTACTAGGGAAAACCATATTTATTAACACAGCATAATCCTCACTTGCCAAGAGACCAAGAATGAGTACATAATACAAATAATTATATAGGGTCCATCCATGATCGAGAGAATTCATGAATAAATCAAGAAATGGACCTTCTTCTTAATGGCATCAAGTATTCTTTGTTGACCCCTATTAGCTCCTATCAAATAATACATACAATTGCTCTCTACTAGATACTACCTCATAAATTGGGATAAGTGTTTACCATTTCAACAAATTTTGTATATTTCTTCCTTCACCATCCATCCTCCATGGATGGTTGTATTTAATAACCCAAAACCCATGAAAAAATGATAATATTTATCTCCAATCATGAGTTATCCCAACATAATGGATGTGAAACAATAATGGATAATCTCCCAACATAATGGGTATGAAATAGTAATGGATAATCAAACCATGAATGATGAACGAACCCTTTTCCCTCTTTCCCAACACTTATATATATATAAGGAATGAGTTTTACTTAACTTTTCATTTGAACCCTTCTGCTAGTCCATGTTGATGCATGGTAGCATCAGAGAGGTATTTTTGCACATGTGTATGTGTCTAGACGTGTGGAAATCGTCTGAATCCTTCTATCCTTGATTTTACTTTAATTAAATGAATTATTAAAGTAAAGTGTTTTTATTTAGTAAGTTGAGTTTTATTTAAGGAAATTTTTTAATTAGCATTAGTGAATTAAATAATGTTCATTGATCTCAAGTGAGGTGAGAAGTAATCTCAACCATCAATCACTTTGGAGATCGAGGTTAAGTCACAACTCAATCTTATAAAAGAAAGGCTCGGGTGAAGGAGGAAGATACTTTTTTAGATTGATCAAGAGAGATTGATTTAAAACATAAAGAGTTGGATCACAAAGTATTGTGATTCAAGGAGATCTTAGATAGGTGGAGATGGAATTCCATCTAGAGATATAGGCCAGAGGAAGAGAGATAACAATCATATAGCAGAAGGATCATTCATCATGGAACAATGCAGGTTTTTTGGAACAGTCGCGCAGTCAACGCGAGTTTAATCTTTATATTCATGCCAATAGCAAAGGGTAGGGTGGACATCAACATAAAAGCCATGTTGTTTTCATATAGAATTGTATAGCAGGTTTGGAAACAAATCAAACCAGACAGTTTTTTTATTTACTTTGTGTCTTTTCTATTTGGGCTATTTTCCCAATAAGAGAGCCCTTGTAAGCTTTGAAGATATTTGAATGATAAGGTTAGTTGATGGGAAGAATATCTTTATGTGGTGTTTATGAGTTTTTGGTTTCTAGTATTCCTTCCACTAGATTCGTTTGAGTTGAATATTCCAACAGTGTATGTTGTTTTGTGCATTGATAACTTGATTTGCAATAACAAAATCACTAGATAAAAAGATACCTAGGATTGAAGTAAGAGGATTTTAGCATGGTATCAGAGAGCATGCTTTGAGAGGAAGTCATATCTCATATCCACAATAGTTGATAGCATATATAACAAATATGTAAGGATATCTTAGAAGATCTATAACCAACAGGAAGAAATCAAAGCACATATTTTAGGGAAATAGTTGTACTACAGTTGGGTCGGTCGTTGAGGACAATGTCGGTATTTTTTATACATTCACATAGATAGCGCGGGTATTTGGTTATAGGTATCATATAACAACACGAGTATAAGCATAACAGTTGCACAATTAGTGCAAACAGCATGGGCAGAGGATGTACACTTTAGTACAAGGGAAGTTTCAACAACAGGAAATTTCCAGGCCAGTTTATGAGGTCCAAGGGATAGAAACAACATCATTGAGAGTTGGTGACATATTGGATGGAGCATACGACTTCCTATCTTGGAAAGCAAGAGTAAATTTGGCATTAAATAAGTATGACATTTGGGAGTTAGTGGAAAAAATAGTTGTTCCACCAATAGATCCTATAGACTTGGCAGTTCACCAGAAGAAGGAGATCAAATCCAAGAGGGTACTCTTGGATTCAATGAAGGATCATCTAATTCCTCACTTTTCTGAGAAGAATACATCCAAAGACATGTTTGATTCCTTGGTAGGCATATTCCAAAGCACTAACATGAATAGGAATATGGTCTTAAAGAATAAACTTAGACCAGTGCATATGTCTATATCTAACAATATTATCATCTATTTCATGAGGATCAAACAGGTGCGTGATCATCTTGCAACCATAGGGTAGAAAACATAGGATGTAGATCTCATGAATGTGGCATTGAATGATCTTACCAAGTCCTGGGAACCATTTTTCAAGGGAGTCTGTGCTCGAAAAAATCTCCTATATTGGAAGAGACTTTGGGATGATTGCATCCATGAAGAGACCCGAGAGGATTCTAAGGGAAGTAAGTAGGGAAGTAGGGAGGAGAAATTGGGTCTTGTTAGTAATACAAAGAAGGAAAAAGAAAAGATTTCTAGCAAGAAGGGTAACAATGATGTAAGATCATTGCATCCAGAGAAGAAGAAGTACTTGAGTAAAATCAAGTGCTTCTCATGTCATAAGAATGGACATTATGAATCTTATTGTCTATAGAAGAAGAAGGGTTAAGGAAAGGTGAAGACAATAACATTAGTATAGACACAACTTGATGAGTTTGCAACAAAGTTTGAGAAGGATTACTCTCTGGTTTCTTGCCTTTCTACCAGCACAACTACTAGGAGTGCATGGTTCTTGGATAATGGTGCATCTCATCATATGACAAAAGCACGGGATCTATTTAGCAGTCTGAAAGAGAGTGACTGATATGTTCATGTGCAACTTGGTGATGATGCCAAGTATGCAGTGTAGGGAGAGGGAACAGTTACATTCTAGCTTGAGTCAAGAGGTTTATTATATGCCCATGATGTGCTTTACATACTGGGTTTGAATAAGAATTTGATCTCAATCTCAGCTATGGAGGACAAGGGTTTTTCATTACATTTGAGAGAGGGAATGTACTCATACGTATAGAGAAATCTATCCTAGACACAAAAATGGTTTTTGGGGTTCAGTATTTGGTACACGACAGTGAAATCCTATGTGAGTTGTGGCATAAGAGGTTGGAACACCTACACTATAGGGCATTGTCGATTATGAGGGAGAATGTTACAGGCCATCCATAGTTCATTATTGATAAATATGGAGTGTGTAGAGGGTGTGCACTTAGAAATAATGAAAAGGTTTCTTTTCCAAGCATTGAGAGTAGGTCCAAGGGGATCTTGGATCTTATCCATTTAGTTATGAGTGGTCCAATGTGAGTAGCATCATTACATGGATTGTCATACTATGTGACATTTATTGATGATTTTTCCAAGAAAACTTGGATCTTCTTTATGAAGACCAAGGATGAGGCCTTCATTCGGTTGCATGAGTTTAAAGATGAGATGGAGAAATAGACAAGTAAGAATATCAAGGTCTTGAGGTCGGATAATGGGGGAGAGTACACCTCCAATGACTTCAAGGATTTTTTCAAGGAGGCGGGGATCAAGAGGGAGATGATGGTCTCATACAAACCTCAACAAAATAGGATTGTTGAGAGAAAGAATCATTCCATCACCGGTTTTGTCAGGTCTATGATGCATGGAAGAGAGTTTCCTATGGTTCTTTGGGTAGAGTTGTGTAACATGACAATATACGTGCATAATAGGAGTCCTCACAGGATATTGGGGAGCAAGACCCCATAGGAGGCATTCTCAGGGGTGAACCCAAATATTGGTCATTTGAGGATCTTTGGTTGTCCAGTATACATCCATGTTCCTGTGGAGAAGAGGAAAAAGATGGAGCCTTCAGGATAGAAGGGTATACTTTTGGGGTACAAAAAGACCTAAAAGGCTTACAATATATTCTTACCGGTGAAAAGGAAGATAGTTGTGAGAAGAGATGTTTATTTCAAGGAGAAATTGGCATCTGGGAGATCTTAGCAATCATCAACAGTGACAGAGGACAAGGAGCAGCAGGCTCTAAAGGATGAGAAACAATCAACAGTTTAGACATTATATGGGGAGGAGGACATATCCCCTTCTAGT
>JZKD02S1499410.1:0-10676 GCA_000966675.3 Picea glauca | reverse complement strand
CATTCTCAAAGCTAAAATAGGAGGGGGGCTTCAAAATTTCCCTCACTTCTGGGACATCACCTTTGGCTATTGGTGAGGGGTTATGCGTTTTATTTTCCTTGCTACTTTTTGTTGCATATATAGCAGGCTTCTCTTCTTTGGAAGGTTGATCAGGGATGTCAGAATTCCCTTCTTTCTTCTTATACATGAGGTTATATTTATTTGGACTACTATTGGACTTCTCTCCTTTACTCAGCTCATTTATTTGGTCGTCCATGAGGGACTCCTCATATGCAGATTGGGTCAAATGATGAAATGGGAAGGTGTCTCCAAGGAAATGGATCTCAGGTTCAATATCTTCTTCCTATCCTTCCTCATCAGCAACAAGGTTATTTGGGAGAGGGGTATGGATTTTCTGATCATCCCTCTCTCTGTTGTGAGGCTCTCTTGGGTGTATCTGAGGGGCAATATTAGATCTTCTGAAATTTCCTTTGTTATAAACATTTTGGGAACTCTTATAGCCTTGCTTCGCTTTGAATTTCATCTTCTTCATTTCTGTAGAAAGAGACTTCAACATCTTGGTCAATTTGTCTACTTGAGGGTGGGAGCCAGAGGAACCAGAGGTTGAGGCTTCAGATCTCCCCCTTCCCCTATCTTTGTCATCTTTATTCCTAAGTCTGTCAACTGCCAATATGTTGGACTCTACTTCCAGGGCTGAATCTTTCATATGAGCCAAGGAGGTAGCTCTTCTCTCTCTCAACACAAGGCAAAAATCAGGGTCAAAATCACTAACATAAGTAATTTTGGCAGAGGCTTCAATAGGCTTTATTTTAGTAGGGATCTTATTGTACATTTTGTTGAATCTCTTGGAAAAGTCAGAGACATATTCCCCCTCTTTTCTCTTTAGGGACCCGAGCTCTATGATATAATTCTTAAAGTCTTTTTTATCCCCCACTATCTCAAGAAAACATCATCTAAAGCTTCAATCCCAACAATAGATCCACGGGTCAATTCCCTAAACCATTTCCTAGCCTCACCATCAAGGCTCTGGACAAAGACTCTTGTTGGAACAGGGGAAAACCCAGGGTTCAACACTCAAGAGTGCACCAAAAAAACCCTAACTACTGACCCTTTCGGCAACACCTATGAAGTAGATGCAGTCTCACCCGAGGTAGAGGCAGGGGTGGTCATAGGAATCCAGTGTCTGCAACCTTAGCTAGGACATAGATCTATGATTGTAAAACCTTAACAGAGCACTTGGTAGTTATAGATAATTATTATTTAACCAGTATTCACTTCGTAGTTAAAACCCTAATCACAGAGCATCACAATATTCACCCAGATCTAGTATATTCAAGTACTAAGAACATTCACATAGATTAGATCTAGCATTCATTCATATTATTAAGCAAAAAAAATCAACAGATCTATATATCATTTAACTATGCCAAAGAACTAAGAAAGTAAACACATAAACACATCAATACATCACACAAAGCATAACAACACAAGATATATGTGGTTCAGCCCCAGCCTGGGGATATGTCCACCAACTCTTATTCACTTTTATTATCTTCTGTCAATATTCTACATGCACAGAACCACATAATCTTACTCCGCATAGGACATGAGATTTTTGTGCACCTCGCTAGATACTCCTTCCCTGAGCTAGTTTACAGCACAAATCTTCTACTCAATTTCTTACAGTCACTTGCACTTAGCCTTGCAAGTCTCACATAGCATGAACAAAGCATGTACAACTATCATTTGCACTCAGGACTTTGTATCACACACTTGCGCCCCTTTACTTACATCGCCTACCTTTCTATTTATACATTACAATATGGGCCTAAACATGGGTAAACCCATGGGCCAACATCCCCATTGCTGCTACATAAGCTCAAAACCCCAAAATCCCTAAACAAGGGGTCGAGATCCCACGATCTCCGCTTCAACTTGTGCTCCACCTTCAACATCCTGTCGAAGTCCCAAAATAGGTCAAACATGACCAAGGATCCTCAAAAATTGGTCAAGTGCCAACATGGCTCCAACACTCACCTGTGACTTGTCCCAAGTCACAGGTGAGTGTTGGTAGCTCTGCTTTAAAAGCCTCGAGCTTGGCTCGAGCTGCTTCGACCTGTTGTTGCACCAAGGCCTCCTTCTTGGTGAACTCTTGGGTAACTGCTTCATTGATAGGTCCCTCTAAGCGTTGTTCGACTGCAGTGATGACCTGTTCCATCTCTGCTCCTCAGCCTTCAATCTCTTCAAATAGTCGACATTCTTTGTCCTGGACTGGTCGGAGCCTATGAGTCACTTCCATGACTTTGTTATGTATGGTGTGGACCTGTTGTTGAGAAGTGTGTTGTTCTTGGGATCGATTCATCCTTTCAACTATTGACAGGAGCTTCAACTGCACCCGTACTATTGTTCCTTATTGCTTTGCCTCTTGGAGATGTGACTCTAGTTCCTTTAGTTCAAGGTATTCAGTAAGTTGCTCGTAGGTTTGTGCACTTCTACTGGTAAGCTATTTACATTCCAGAAAGAATGCTCTGATCCTCTCAACTACGCTCTAAGCAGTGGATTCTCTTTGATCTCGCACATCCTGCGGGGTACTTGGCATTGTTCGTAGCTCTAGGTCGACGATTATCTGTTGAAGCTTCTGGATAGCTTTCGCAAGCTATGCTACTTGCTTCTCCACTGGTTCTTTGGTCTTTTTCTCTAAGCTTTTCACAGAGAGAAGTTGTCTATTGATTTCTTCTTTGACTTTGAGCTGCTCTGTGAGTAACTACTCTCTCTCTCTCTTGTTTGACCTATGCTCTCTCCTCTTCAAACTTGGTGTGGAGGTCATCCTTCTCCTATTGCGCAACTCGACATTGTTCTACCATTTCATGTTGCGCTTGCTTCAGGGCCACCGTGGCCTGTTATTTCTCTTCTTGCACTCGACGAAGGCGAGCTTTGGTCACATCAACTATTCTACGGAGTTGGGTAGGCTCATCTCCCAACTCTAGTTCTTCCGATGGTGGGGGCGCAGTGGATACTACGCAGCTAGATTAAAGGGCTTGTTCTACCCCTCTTAGTTCTGTCTCAATCATATCATACATGGCTTCTTTCTTGGCTTTTGTGTTCTACATAATATCCTACGAAGCATCTGATATGACTATGATGATGAAGTTGAAGTCATTGAGCGTGAGCATGGTCTGCAACTTGGTATTACTAGCTCTAGATTTCTTCCTCGAGGTAGGTTTCATGGGGGAAACCTTCCTTTTCTTAGAGGGATCAGTCTCATCCACGAGATCCCTAGGCGGTGTTACTTCACTGTAATTCTACTATTCATCTTTTCCATTGGTCTCTTCTCTATGTACTTCATCATCACCTCCTCGTCCTAGTGATTCTGAAGAGGTTTCTTTTGATGTGTTGCTTAGGTTTTGTACCTCTTCAGTCTTCTTCCTTATGTTAGTTCCAGGTGTGTCGTGTTCTTCATGAGTGGCCTCCGAGATGCCAAGTAGTTTTGGATCAAAAAAATTTGTGGGGTTAGCAGGGATAAGGAGCTTTGCAGACCAGTCCTTAGTTATATCCTCAAGGTCCTCCTCTGTGAGCTTATAGTGTGACTGAAGCTATTCTTTATTCTCGTTTGCACACGCAGTGATATAAGTAAAGTGTTGATATGCATGGAACTTCATGAGGGGTATGAACTGGTGCAGGGTGTTCGGAATCAAGCAAGGGACAACCCCAATAGCCCTCTTCAACTGGAGATAATATGTGTGAAATAATGTGTTCAACTGCCACTGCTTTCCCATATCACTCAAGTACCATAGCATGGTGAACTTCGCAGTGAGTAGCTTGAATGGCTCAATGTCTAGGAAGTTTGCACCTTTTGGCATCTCCTAAGAAGTAAACACTACGAGGATCAGAAACCAACTAAAATGGAACTCATAGCCATGATCTCGAGCTTCACAGCAATCCAATTATAGCTGGTCGACTAGGTACTTCACCCAGTTCATTTGGATTCCTTCTACACATTTTCCGGTGAGGTCAACAACGAACCTTGTGACTTGCATAGGTATTTTCTTTCTCACTAGATTTCCTGCGATCAGCTGGCAGGCCAAGCACATTGCACCATTCTTGATGGAAGCTACCTTGTAGCCTCATGTCCTCTTTTCTACATTTCCATATGTGTCTTTAATATCTTGTGCCAGTGCGCGACCTGTAGCCTTCCCTAGGTAGAAGTCATGTGGATCAGGTCCTTGCATGCTCAATCCAGTGATCCTATGGATGAACGTCGGATCGACTGTGATGTGTCTATCTAGTCATAGATAATAGTCATGGTAGCATGATATTAGGAGCTTAAAACATGCATTAACCTCTTAGTGCCTTTCGAAATGTGGAATCTTTATCACATTCAAGATGGTGGACCATGTGAGGTTCATAGTCCATGGTTGGGGGATTATCCTCAAGCTCTTCCCCTTCATCCTAGTCAAGTACCTATGAGAGGAGAGCATACTGTGGTTCTTGCGGTCACCTAGGTTGAAGTCATTGAATTTTAATGTCGTGATCTTATCCTGTTGCGGTCTAACTGCACATATCTCCTTCGGGAGGTACATGGTAACCAAGGTATAATCAAAATCTCTGGGGCCACTCTCACGACTCACCGCACTAGCCAAAGGTGGGATGTAGTCAAGAAGGATAGTCGGGATTAACTTCATATTCACTAAGTCATCTCCATGCTTGGTTCTCTTCTCAGTTGCACCTCGAGATGGTCTGGATCTGCAAGCAGTCGATAGGGAGGCTTGCACTCCTCTCATGGATGAAGCTTGAATACCAACAAACATTACTTTTTTGGCCATTAGATTGATTAAAACTTCTTCTACGCACTTTTCAGTTGCACTGAGTTCGAACGACATACATGCTCAAGATCGAATAACCCAGATTGATGAATGGGTGCTCAAAGAAATAGAACAGGTGTCGATCTTAGTAAAAACAATGCGGTAGAGATGATTTGGCTTAGATACAATTCACAAAATTGTTCTCGGTGCAATATTCGATGGAATAAGTAGACAATGATGTAACAGGTCTTCTCTAATGGACAAGAGGCCTTCATCAATGTGGTTATGTCTGTTGTAGCGCGGTCACAGTGGTTTGAAGATGAGATTTTTGGTATTAATTGTTGTTCTAACCATTTGGGACATCGATCAAAAGGTCATAATTCCTCCAATGGTTATATTTCTTCGCCATGGTGAAGTGCCATGTTGCATTGTTTTGATATCCCGGCGAAGTTCCAGTTTTTCAAACCTTCCTCCTGTGAGGTCCCCTATGGAACATTCTACAACTTTTCTCTCTTCTTACTGAGCTTTCTAGCCTTCTTCCCTGTGATATTCATCTTGGTATTACTCTTTCCATTCTGATTCTTATCTCCTTTGGGCATATTAACTTCGCGTTGTTGAGATTCTTTCATAGGGTATAGGGAAATACTTCTTCTCTGTCTCGGGTAGGTGCTCTACTCTTCTGTGAGTCTTCTTGTGTTATTTCAACTTCGACATCCAAGTTTCTGGTTCTAAATAGCTTCGCTCTGTTCTCCTATTCTTCAATCAAGTGTGCTATCCTCTTAGTCATGAAATCTTTTAATTCTTGCTTCTTCTGTTCTAAGACTTCCTCTTCTTTTCTTCTGGCATGATCTTTCTTAATCCAGGTTTTTCCTAGTAACATAGACAATAGGGTGCCACTCTCAATAAATTTAACAACGTCAAAATATTCCTTTGTCGAAGTTCCATGAGAACTCATAGATATATGGGTGAGTCTTCCACATAGAGTTATCAACTTTCCTCTAAATAATCCTACTCCTCCCAATGAAGGAATCATAGTAGGATTTCCTAAAATTTCCCAGGTTCTTTTTGTCATGACATTCACCTATGTTTCTTCATCTAGAACATAGTCAATCTCGAAGTCTCATATTCTTTCTTCTATGCACTCTTTTTCTTTGAAAATCTTTGATAAGTTGACATTACTATGACCATTCAGGGTTTCTTTCATATGTAGCAATACATTCTTTTATTCTTTCTGGGGTTCTACCATGGTATTAGTTGCTTGATCTTCCTCAGGGTTTTCTTGTCTCATATTCATTTTGTCAACCTTAGTAATCATTATAGGGAATTCCAAAACTTCATGGTCCATAGATTTACAACAAAGACAACTAGGTATTCTACCAGGGTATTCCTTAGAAATATGTCCTGGTCTTCTGCAAGTATAGCAAAGAGTTAATCCTCTCTTTCTTTTGAATGATCCCCAACATTTCCTGTACTACACACTAGGGTCAAAGTAACTAACCTGCAAAAAAATATTTCTAGGATCCTGCATCCATTTGTTATTACAAACATTCTTTCTATGCATAGGAATAACATATCTTTCATCATTTTTATCAGATCTACTCATATNCATTACATAAGCCCAAAACCCAAAAGTCCCTAAACAAGGGGTCGAGATCCTGTGATCTCTACTTCGACTTGTGCTCCACCTTCAATAGCTTTTCGAAGTCCCAAAATAGGTCAAACATGACCAAGGATCCTCAAAACCTGGTTAAGGGCCAATAACTCTCATCCACACATCCTCGTTTTCAATATTTAGATTGTCAGCATAACTGTAGAAGGAAACAAGGTGTTATTCAATAGTTATGTCTTCTTCTCCTATGAATTTGGGCATGTATTTTAAGTAATCTCCAGTAGGGAGAGAATTCATGGGATGAGGTAAGACTAGAGGGGCATACCTTGCAACGACTATGACATCCATTATGTTCCTCAAGAGATTGGCACCTGCCATAATGATGATAGCTGGAGGGGAACCAGGAGGAGATGGAGTTCATACCGGAGAGAGTGAAACGGTTCTTTTGGGAGAAAAGGGGACCGAATGAGTGTTGAGAGAAAAGGTCACAAGGCTCAAGGGAGAAGAGGTTTGGATTTTTGTAAATGCAATGACTCTAACAGGGGGAGGAGTGGTAAAACCCTAAGTGGGAAAATCTTCTTAGGTCTTGGGTTTAAAACATGGTACAACTTTAGGGGATACAGGAGTGACAAATCTTTCTTCCTCCAATCCCAGACTAGGAGGGGATAAATAAGTAGGAACACTCCCAAACTTTAAACTTCAGGAAACTCCAATAGTTGGTATAACATGAAAATGAGAAGAAGATATTGAAGTTTCTAAAGGAGGATGGTGAACATCATCATAAATACCTAGTTCAACAGTCGAAGTACCTTCCTGGGGGGTCTTTCATCTTCTAAAAATTTTCTCTAGGTCAACTTCAGGTGTTTCTAGAGACAGTTGTGGGGTAGACCTCAACTGTCTGCCTCTTGAATCCATAGCTAGAATAATGGAGTCGTCAGGTGCACAGTTGCAATCTTCAATGTACTGAGTTCTGATGCACCTTCAGAATTACCGATCTTTGTCATTCAATCCCAAGGAAAATATTCAATTTGTCCCTGGAAACAATGCCAGAAATGTTGGCACTAGAAGTCACCTCTGGATTGCAACAGAGGCAAGCCCAATACCCATCATTGTTTATGTCACAATGGATAAATATAAGGGGGGTCTAATGGATGCAAACTCACAACGATATCGCTTTAACTCAGAAAACTAGGTTGGTATGCACAGGTAGATGAGGTATTGATCTAACTTCAGACAGTAAGTTGAAGTAAGGGTCAGCAAGAGGAAGAACTTGAGGAGAAAATGTAAAGGTCTGCTATGGACATCTTGTTTTCTAGAAGCCTAAGGAGGAAAATCTTTAAATACAAGATCCTCTTGAATCCAAAACTTCAGGAAACTGAAGACACTATAACAATACTACAATCAAACATACATCACAATATGACTACAACAACTCGACTGGATCATCTATACCCAAGCCTTCGGTATTAGAAGCAATAGAGATGAAAATAAAGTTGATTGTCATTAACAAGAAGTCTCAAATGAAAACACATAACTAGAGAACTAGAGGATTCACTAAAACTTTATAATCGATAGCTTATCTCTACCATAGACACTAAAAAAAAATGGAAAAAATGTCTACATATACTCAGAACTGGATCCAAATGCCTGAGACGCGATCATGTCACACATTCAAGGCTTCGCATTGATGAACTTATCTGTCAGGCTGCACATGACAACATTGATCAGACTTCCCATGCAGTCTTCTATCGAACATGATCTCAGTCAGACTGGACTGACAACTTTCTTCTACAACTCATCCCTTTAAGGCCTTCTATTCATGGAAGGAGATGATGTCTCAACCACCTTCCCTGTTTTCATTAACTGCTTCATCAGGATCTGAGTGGGCAGGGTCAACGCCTTCATATGGAAGACATGGCAGTGTCCCCTTTGTCGCCTGTGCTTTTTTGGATGCCTGTAGGGAAGACAGGAAGATGGGAGAAGGTGGAGCTGACAAGGACTTGACTAGGCAATGTGCAGTCATGAATAAAGACAAAGTGGAAAAATGGTGACTAGGAAAGATTGGGAGACAGAACACGAGCACTGAGGTGTAAAGATGCAGAGGCGATGTGGCACGAGAAGGTGGCATGGGGGTAGAAGGGGAGATTTGGTGGCTGAAAGAGGTGGGGACAACCAACATAGGTGGAGATGATAGGGAGTACGAGAGGGACATATGTCGAGTGGTGAGAGAATGAAATGTGAAGGCGAGATGGTGATAGGTCGGGAGGGCGATGAGTGGAGGACAGGTGTGAGGGAGATAGAGGTGGAGAGAGAGTGGGAGATGTGATAGGCTAGGAGAGAGATTGAGTGGGGGACAGGTGTTGATGGGAGAGGAAGGTAGTAAGAGGATTGCTTGGAGGGGGGGTAGGTGATAAGAGGTATTGAGCGGGGGGGCGGTCCGAGCATTGTGAGGAGGCACCACGTTAGTGCAGGGCCTGCACCAGAAAACCACCTGCTCGAACCCCCCGTTAAAGGTAGAATGATCAGGGGGGTCTAACTAGGATTGTGCACTGTAGATCTGAGAGTGCAAATCTCGACCGCCCAGATCTACTTGCCTCTTAGCACAACCCGCCCGAGCCCAAAACTTAGGATAAAAGGTAGAAAGTGGGTTTTGTATCCCCCTTTTGAGCACAACTTCACCATGGTGTCCTTACCTAAGGGAGAAACACCCCTTTTACAACATTGTGCTAACAAATACTATGTGCACTCTTAAATGACCCATTGTTGTATATACAAAGCGGTGAAAATGCATAAATCAGTTCATAACCCCAAGCGTTTTTAGCATTCAAAATGTTGAATTCATTTATGCATTCAAAATTGGATTTTAAACAACAAAATATAGTGATTTCGTAAAGATTTATGTTACCATATTTTGAATTAAAAAATCATTTTGTAGAAGAGTTAGACAACGCCTATACATAGACGTAGTCTAAAAGTTCTACAAAATAAATGTTCTCCGACAATTGTTTTCGGGGACATTTCCTCGAAATCCGGCAGGAAATTGTTAGATTCGCAGATTTAAGTAATTATTTTTGTATAATCTAAGTGCCCTAAGGGTTTTTCAGCATGCTGAATTCATTTTTGCATTCAAAACTAGATTTTAAACAACAAAAAATAGTGATTTGTGTAGATTTATGTCACCAATTTTTGTTGAAAAAACCATTTCATAGAATAGTTAGACAACGCCTATACATAACCGTAGTCTAAACATTCTACGAAATCAGTGTTCTCCAATGATTTTTTTTGGGGACATTTGGCCGAAATCCGACAGGAAATTGTTAGATCCGCAGATTTGAGTGATTATTTATGTATAATCCAAGTGCCCCAAGGGTTTGCTGAATTCATTTATGCATTCAAAACTAGATTTTAAACAACAAAAAATAGTGCTTTCATGCAGATTTGTGTCACTGGATTCTGGTGAAAAAACCATTTCGTAGAATAGTTAGACAACGTGTATGCATAGTCGTAGTCTAAAAGTTCTACAAAATGAATGTTCTCTGACAATTTTTTCTGGGGAAATTTGCTCCAAATTCAATAGGAAATTGTTAGATCCACATATTAGAGTGATTATTTATATATAATCTAAGTGCCTCGTGCATTTTTAAGCATGCTAAGTTCATTTTTGCATTCAAAACTTGATTTTAAACAACAAAAAACAGTGATTTTGTGCAGATTTATGTCACCAAATTCCGGTGAAAAAAATCATTTCATAGAATAATTATACAATGCCTATACATAGTCGTAATCTAAACTTTCTATGAAATGAATGTTCTTCAACGATTTTTCTAGGAACATTTTCTCGAAATCCAGCAGGAAATTGTTAGATCCATAGATTTGAGTGATTCATTTCTACATTCAAAACTAGATTTTAAGAAACAAAAAATAGTGAGTTCAAGAAGATTTGTCATCAGATTACGATGAAAATAACCATTCCGTAGAATAGTTAGACTACACCTATACATAGTCGTACTCTATACATTCTACGAAATGAATGTTCTCCGACAATTTTTTCCGGGGACATTTGCTCAAAATCCGGTAGGAAATTATTAGATCCGTAGATTTGAGTGATTATTTATGTATAATTCGAGTGCCCCATGGGTTTTTCATCATGTTGAATTCATTTTTTCATTAAAATCTGGATTTTAAACAACAAAAATAGTGATTTAATGCAGATTTATGTCACCAGATTTCGGTGAAAAAAACCAATTCATAGAATAGTTAGACAA
>JZKD02S1499399.1:0-10676 GCA_000966675.3 Picea glauca | reverse complement strand
AGAACCAAGAGACTAAATAATCCATCACCCAATTAAGATCAACAATGGATTCAAGCTACAAGAAGGAAACCTTCAAATGGAAAAACCTTCACCGTCCAAAATCAACTATGACTTGATGAAACCACTTAATACTTCCGCCAAGGAACTGTAAGGCAAAACATAGCATGCTAAGTCACCTGATAGGATGACATGGGATTTGGAGGACATGGAAATACGAGTATCTAACACGTGACACAACGACCCCAGAAACAAGACATGGAGGACAAGTTTATATATATATAAAGATTATACATATGATTTTTTTTTGAAAATTACACACAAAAATGAAATATAGACAAAGATTCATATTTTGTTAGAAACTAGAAGATTTACATGATACAAAACATGTAACATAAAACATTGTAACATCAATGATGATCAAATGCCAAACATTGAACACACAAGACATTTGAACCATAAGGTGCAATATTCTCAATCTCATTAAGTCATCAAAATCAAAATGTTTTACAATGTAGATAGATATTGAGTTAGAGTCACTGAAGTTTGATACTATAGGTGGGAATGCCAATGGCAAATACAAAATATGCATAGGGTAGATACTAGAACTGTAGATGGAAGATTCTCATAGCTCATGAGTCGCGACCGTTAGTAGTCCTCCATGCCATAATCATCAAGATTAGCATCACTACCAATGCTCTCTCCTCCATCCTCTCTATATCCAATGCAATTTGTGCATCTGTTGATGTGGAGGATGACCCCTCAAGAGGATCACCATCATCAAAAGTGATCGGCTCTTGCATTGGTTAATTAAGATTCAAGTCGGCTAATGCCAACTCAACACTGTTGTCCAAACCCATATCATCAGGAAACACATCCCAAATCTTTGTCTTTCCCTTCAACCACTCTTTTCTCTGCCTGCAAATAAGACAGAGGTTGGTGTGCACATACACCACTAAATTAAAGTCACCTGACACGATGACAAAGAGAATAGTTCAACAGAAGAGTTTATACTTGAGTGAAGGGTACATTTTTACTGGGGTCGTGACATAAGACTTCAACAATTAGTGCCACCAACATCAAGGTACATAAAAGGCTTGGTGCCCTTGATTAAATGCCAGTTCCATACCCTCACACATGATAGAATCCAGTGGAAACATTGCAATCCTGCCAATCTTGAAATCCTAAAAACTGTTAAGTCTGCTGAATTTTGAATGGGACCTAAAATTCTACTCTCTCCATATGAAGTCCAATGAGGTTGGAACCACTCTCAAACATCTTGAAACAACTAATGGTAATGTTAAAAGTTTAAGTAAAAGGATGAAAATGAAAGATAAAGGAGAATGCCACTTTTAATATTACCATTAATTATCAGGGTGGGTGAAATAGAGGGGGTGGGGACCTCTTTAAATAGCTTTAGTAAGGAAAAATAACCCTCAACTGCACACTGAAATACCTCACAACTGCAACTTGCATGAGAAAACATGAGCCTGAGTCCTTTTCTGTGTAAGACACATGTCCTATTTTTAGGACATGTTGAGGGCACGTGTTGGACACATGTCTTATAGTATCGTGTTCGACACACAGGATACGTGCTAAACATGTGTCCTACGTGCTAAACACGTGTCCTACGTGTCAGGCACGATACTATAGGACACGTGCTAAACACGTGTTCGACACATGTCCTATAGTATCGTGTTCGACACATAGGACATGTGCTAAACACGTGTTCGACACATGTGCTATAGACAGGACACGTGCTAAACACGTGTTCGACACATGTCCTATAGTATCGTGTCCGACGCAGGATACGCGACACGGCGGGGGGTTTGGACGTGTTAGGCAACTTAGAGCCCTGGGTAGCATAGCAACCTTGAATTGTTTGAGATTTACTAGTATTGGGTTACTCCAGTTGATGCTTGGAAATGTATGGTAAGTATCAGTGTTGCTCTCATTTAAGATCATTTTACAAGGATTTATGCCAGCGTGGAGGCTTTTGTATGGCCTGTTGCCGCCTTATACACACCTGAGAGGCGTGGAAGAAATCTTCAATCCACTTGGTGTGTCCTTGGGGGCAAGTGAGAGTTAAGGTGCTGTCACCTAATCTTCAACTCCTCCGTCTAGGCCAAATCCTAGCGAAGCCAAGGGGGGTAGTCCCTAACAAATATACTAAGGCTTGAAACTAATTTAAGTACAAGAATTGAATCTAGGAGTTTAAACTTTCATTAACCAACATAAAGCAAAAGCATACATAGATCAATTATTCACCACAAGATACATAAAACATATACTTGAGACACAATTGTTAGATGCAAGTAAAATGAAATTTGCTTCAAAGTAAATGACTGAAATAAAAGTGTGAAACATATGGCTTTGCAAATATGTAAATGAGACCAGTGCCTTAATGGTATTCCCGGGCAATGTAGATCGTGTGTTTTATTAAGGTTTATTGATGGTAGGTTAATGAGATAAATTTTATTTGCATAAAAAATAAGTGTTTGTCTCAACTAGATTTGGCCCTTTAGAAAAAGTCCCTAAAGTGGAGGTTGAGCTTGCCAAATATCCAACAGGGAGGTCCCTCTGATTTTGCACACAAGCTCAAGAAAATGTGGGAGATCTGACAGGGAGAACCTAGATCTCAAAGTTCCCGCCAGATATCTTCATAGATTATCTTACGTTTCCACTAGAGGGAAATTCTCTTTAGGATTTCCCTAATTAATCTATCACCACTGATCAGCCCAGCGTGTATGAAACTTACTCCAAGCAGATTGAGACTAACTCGCAACTGGAAGGGTGAGGAACCGCACTGGGAGCTGAGGGGAGGTGTTTATTTTAAACAATAAATCAAAGTACTAAAAGGGAAATGTTTTGTAATTACTAAAGTCTTCACTGACCAACCTCTTGTGAGGAGCCGAGGAGACTGTTTATTTCCAACTTTGAAATTGCATAAAATTGAAACTAACTAGTAATTGGTATTCTACTTTGCAAAATTGAAATCTAATCTAGATTGTGGTTTATTTTAACCTTTAGAGCTGATTGTGAGTTTGTTTGAGCACTTAAATCAAAAGGACAAATCGAGCAAACTAAGACACAAGATCCCAAAACACAACACACCACCTCCGGGGGGAAAAACAAAGTGAGGTCTCCTTTGGCTCGTTGATTTTATTATCTCGGTTACAATTGTTCTTTGAAGAGTCTTAAGATCTCTTCAAATGAGATGTGGACCCTTATATATGTATCGAAAATGAAGAAAAATGCTTTTACAATGGTTCTCAACAATATAGGGCCACTTTGGGGGTCTTAGAAACTTCGAATTTTCGAATTTTTGGTAGAGTATCCTCTCGTTTTCGCACCAACCTGCACAAAACAACAAACAAAAGAAAGCAAATGATGGCCAAAAACACTTTAAGAGTGTCTTTGGTTATTAGTATGTAAAACTCAATTTTTCCAAGTAAATCCTATGATAAGTTAGCAAAATTCTAAGTCTAAACTAGCTAATAAATAGCCTTTTCTTACTGATATTCTTTGCTGTCCTAAAATAGAAAATAAAGACAATAAGACTTGCTCAAATTTGATATTTAAACCCTTTAGAAATAAACTATCTTTATCTTTAAAATTTCAACAAGAAAGATAGATTAAAGATAGTAGATTGCAAGTTAGAATAGAAGATCTAATCTACTTGCCTTTAGTTTGTAAATGAAAGATAACCTGTAGTACTTCTTTAAATTGAAATCTTACTTTGCAAATGAAAAGAACTCAATAGAAAATGATAGCTTTTAATTGAGAAAGAGATGAGAAGGAAAAATGGAGTCTTCTTGGCATGAAAAGAGGGGCTACTGTCCTTCAAGATTTTGGAGAGAAAGTAGCAGCAAGCTAGCTCATCCAATCCTCCAAATGAGATCTCAAAACTTCACAACACTTGCAAGAAACTTGTTAGATCTTGGTGTTACCTACAAAGAAACTCAATGACACATTAGTTAAGCAAAACATAAAATGCACATTTAAATCTCTAAATAGATAATCAATAGGAATAAGAAATCAAACAAGATTTATAATCCTATCCTTTATTAGCAATAGTACTCCTACAAAGGCCAATATTCAACAAATTGCATAAACAAATGAAATAAAACAATGCCACCTCATAAATTTGCACTTGACAATGAACAAACACACATGGATCCACACCAAATTAGCCTCCAAAGCCTTCTTTATTCTAATTCAATAATGATAGTACAAATGATCTTACAATACAATAGCAATCCTTCCGACAACTCTAACTAGCTTGTGCAATGAGTGGATGCTTCAATATATAGCAAAGGGTGAAGATGGGAAGATGAGGAGGGCGCACCACTTGGTAGCTTAACCATTGACAAGTGTGGAGAGTGTGGTTGCCACCTCTCCCACATCTCAACTAACTCGCCACATGTAGAAATGAGGGGGTATGGGGGGTGCCACCTCTCAAGAGGTTGGCTGCCCCTCTTGGGAATGCGCCACCTCTCAAGAGGTGCACACCCTCTTATGGAGCACATGCCAAATACCATAACACATGTCAATTCTTTAACTTTTGACCAATAAGAATTAACATATGTTTGCCACCTTGCCTTTTGGGGCTTTAACTCACCCAAAACATGTCTAAACATGTTTCTCCAAATTTAACATTTGTTGATTTTCTTTGATGTTTTTGGGGTTTTTGAGTAAAATTGATTTTTAAGTGATTAAAATCACTAATTTTACTCAACCAAGTGAGTACTTAGGTAAATTGGGTGCTCTAGGTCCAAAAATGAGCACCCCCAAGGCATAGGAACACTCCTAGTACCACTTATTTTATTACAACTTTATTTTTAATTAAAAATTCCCGTTTTGCGGAAAATTTTTAATTAACTGAAAAAATTAAAAATTTCTAAGGGGGACTTAACACATTTCCATAAGACTTTAGGAGTATGTTTAGCATGGTAATATACATTAGACACTAGTCTTAGATCCATGCTAAGACCTAACCATAAATATATATTCCATCTTTGGAGAATTGAGTGAAAAAACTCATAAATTATAAATTGCTTTTAAACGACAAAATACAATTAATAAGTAAAAAACACTCCAAAGTAACAACTCATGCCTAAGTCGAAGGTGGATAAGACCTTTTACAAGTTCATCGTGCAACATCTCTTATTACAATTTTTTATGGAAAATGTGAAAAGGTTGGTCTTATTGACCGACTGAACTTTTGAACTTTGAATTTTGAACAATAAATGTTCAATCTTTGGCGGCTCGCTGGAAGTCCATCATAGTGCAACTTTGATGGATAACATTGGGTCCATATGGGGACGTGTGATTGATCTTTTTATTTGAAGGAGAGCATATGAGAATCTAGAATCACATGACTTGCATCATCGACACCTTGTCAGTGACATGTCCATATAAAATCCAATACTAAACATAAGCTACAGAAATAATATACATGTATATATACAAAATTTGAAAAATAAACTATGTACAAAAAATATACAAAATTTGACAAAATAAACTATGTACAAAAATGAAAATTTAAAGTACAAAGGATAGGGTTTAGAGAATATGATACAAAAGATGCCCCATGGACATTAGATGACTTCGTTGAAGAAGAGCTTGAGAAGTTGACCATTTACTGGAAGTGGCAACTTCTCTCCATCCAATTTGCTTAGGACAAAGGAGTTCTTTGCAGCTACATCCTGGATAATGTATGGCCCTGCCCATAGAATGTCAAACTTGCCATGACTTCCTGACTTCTCTTTCCATTTGTCTCATAGAAGGACTGTATCACGTGCCTGGAAATCTCTTTGTCTTGAGGACTTATCAAAGGTTTTCTTTATCTTTTCTTGATTTTTTATACTTTGATCTAAGACTTTCCTTCTGTTTTCATCAAGTTCAATTATTTGATCAATTCTATTTTGATGAAAGTTTTTGTCCAAACCATATTTTTGAACAAACTGATACACTGGAAGCTTTAGATGGACTGGCAAAGTGACATCGAGACCGTAAACCAACTCAAAAGGATTTTTTCCTGTTGAACTATTCTTTGTGATCCTGTCAACCCAAAGTGCAAACTTGATCTTATTATTCCATGACCTCTTGTTATCCCCAACAGTTTTCTTAAGAATTGTCATTAAGTTTTTATTGCTAGACTCAGCAAGACCATTGCCTTGGGGATAATAATTTGAAGAGTGGGATAATATAATGCCATATTTAAAACAGAATGAGGATAATTCTGTTGAACTAAAGGCCTTGGCATTATCAATAGTTATCTTTGCTGGCACACCAAATCTAGTGATAATTTTATCTTCAAGAAAGTCCATGACCACTTTATCGGTTGCTAACTTGGTAGGTATAGCCTCTACCCACTTTGTGAAATAATCAGTTGCTATGATTATCCAAGTATAACCATTACTTGAATTATCCTTGAACTGACCAATGAAATCAAGCCCCTACTGCTGAAAATGAGCTTCCACCACTACTGGCTGTAATGGTAAGGCTATTAGCTTCTGCTTCCCAGTAAACAACTGACACTCCTGACAACCCCTAACCATTTTGTGCACATCTGAAAATATAGTAGGCCAGTAGTAACCTGCTCTGAGGATCTTGTGGGCAGTAGTTTTGGCTGCAAAATGGCCACCACAAAATCCTGAATGAAAATAAACCAAGAGTCTTTTGGACTCAAGCTCATCAACACATCTAAGTATTACCCCATCGGGGTTCCTCCACCCCAATCCATCCTGAATGATACAATACATAGCTGCCTTTAATCTCAATGCTCTTCTTTTGTGACCAATTAAATGACTTGGGCATGTGAGATTAGAAAGGAAGAAAATGATATCAACATATCATTCATGTTGTTCTAACTTTTGAAGTTCTGGAGATAAAGCTAGCCTAGATTGACTGTTTTGATAGACTAGGTCTAAAGCTCATTCATTTCCTTCAGTTAACATTTGAGCTTGTTGCCGTCCTTATACACACTTGCAAACGTGTGCTAAGTTCGACTCATTTAGCGTGTCCTTGGAGGCACAATGCCTAGGTTCACAGTCCACACTGTCACTTTGACCGGAACCTCTTTCGTCTAGGCTTACTCCTAGGGAAGCCAAAGGGGGTAGACCTTAGTTACTAAATGAATTAAGTTAAGTTCTAGGAGTTAGTTTTAATTTCTTAAGGTTAGAGGGAATCTATNAGCAATAGTACTCCTACAAAGGCCAATATTCAACAAATTGCATAAACAAATGAAATAAAACAATGCCACCTCATAAATTTGCACTTGACAATGAACAAACACACATGGATCCACACCAAATTAGCCTCCAAAGCCTTCTTTATTCTAATTCAATAATGATAGTACAAATGATCTTACAATACAATAGCAATCCTTCCGACAACTCTAACTAGCTTGTGCAATGAGTGGATGCTTCAATATATAGCAAAGGGTGAAGATGGGAAGATGAGGAGGGCGCACCACTTGGTAGCTTAACCATTGACAAGTGTGGAGAGTGTGGTTGCCACCTCTCCCACATCTCAACTAACTCGCCACATGTAGAAATGAGGGGGTATGGGGGGTGCCACCTCTCAAGAGGTTGGCTGCCCCTCTTGGGAATGTGCCACCTCTCAAGAGGTGCACACCCTCTTATGGAGCACATGCCAAATACCATAACACATGTCAATTCTTTAACTTTTGACCAATAAGAATTAACCTATGTTTGCCACCTTGCCTTTTGGGGCTTTAACTCACCCAAAACATGTTTCTCCAAATTTAACATTTGCTGATTTTCTTTGACGTTTTTGGGGTTTTTGAGTAAAATTGATTTTTAAGTGATTAAAATCACTAATTTTACTCAACCAAGTGAGTATTTAGGTAAATTGGGTGCTCTAGGTCCAAAAATGAGCACCCCCAAGGCATAGGAACACTCCTAGTACCACTTGTTTTATTACAACTTTATTTTTAATTAAAAATTCCCGTTTTGCGGAAAATTTTTAATTGACTGAAAAAATTTAAAATTTCTAAGGGGGACTTAACACATTTCCATAAGACTTTAGGAGTATGTTTAGCATGGTAATATACATTAGACACTAGTCTTAGATCCATGCTAAGACCTAACCATAAATATATATTCCATCTTTGGAGAATTGAGTGAAAAAACTCATAAATTATAAATTGCCTTTAAACGACAAAATATAATTAATAAGTAAAAAAACACTCCAGAGTAACAACTCATGCCTAAGTCGAAGGTGGCTAAGACCTTTTACAAGTTCATCATGCAACATCTCTTATTACAATTTTTTATGGAAAATGTGAAAATGTTGGTCTTATTGACCGACTGAACTTCTGAACTTTGAATTTTGAACAATAAATGTTCAATCTTTGGCGGCTCGCTGGAAGTCCATCATAGTGCAACTTTGATGGATAACATTGGGTCCATATGGGGACGTGTGCTTGATCTTTTTATTTGAAGGAGAGCATATGAGAATCTAGAATCATATGACCTGCATCATCGACACCTTGTCAGTGACATGTCCATATAAAATCCAATACTAAACATAAGCTACATAAATAATATACGTGTATATATACAAAATTTGAAAAATAAACTATGTACAAAAAATATACAAAATTTGCCAAAATAAACTATGTACAAAAATGAAAATTTAAAGTACAAAGGATAGGGTTTAGAGAATATGATACAAAAGATGCCCCATGGACATTAGATGACTTCATTGAAGAAGAGCTTGAGAAGTTGACCATTTACTGGAAGTGGCAACCTCTCTCCATCCAATCTGCTTAGGACAAAGGAGTTCTTTGCAGCTACATCCTGGATAATGTATGGCCCTACCCATAGAATGTCAAACTTGCCATGACTTCCTGACTTCTCTTTCCATTTGTCCCATAGAAGGACTGTATCACGTGCCTGGAAATCTCTTTGTCTTGAGGACTTATCAAAGGTTTTCTTTATCTTTTCTTGATTTTTTATACTTTGATCTAAGACTTTCCTTCTGTTCTCATCAAGTTCAATTATTTGATCAATTCTATTTTGATGAAAGTTTTTGTCCAAACCATATTTTTGAACAAACTAATACACTGGAAGCTTTAGATGGACTGGCAAAGTGACATCGAGACCGTAAACCAACTCAAAAGGATTTTTTCCTGTTGAACTATTCTTTGTGATCCTGTCAACCCAAAGTGCAAACTTGATCTTATTATTCCATGACCTCTTGTTATCCCCAACAGTTTTCTTAAGAATTGTCATTAAGTTTTTATTGCTAGACTCAGCAAGACCATTGCCTTGGGGATAATAATTTGAAGAGTGGGATAATATAATGCCATATTTAAAACAGAATGAGGATAATTCTGTTGAACTAAAGGCCTTGGCATTATCAATAGTTATCTTTGCTGGCACACCAAATCTAGTGATAATTTTATCTTCAAGAAAGTCCATGACCACTTTATCGGTTGCTAACTTGGTAGGTATAGCCTCTACCCACTTTGTGAAATAATCAGTTGCTATGATTATCCAAGTATAACCATTACTTGAATTATCCTTGAACTGACCAATGAAATCAAGCCCCTACTGCTGAAAATGAGCTTCCACCACTACTGGCTGTAATGGTAAGGCTATTAGCTTCTGCTTCCCAGTAAACAACTGACACTCCTGACAACCCCTAACCATTTTGTGCACATCTGAAAATATAGTAGGCCAGTAGTAACCTGCTCTGAGGATCTTGTGGGCAGTAGTTTTGGCTGCAAAATGGCCACCACAAAATCCTGAATGAAAATAAACCAAGAGTCTTTTGGACTCAAGCTCATCAACACATCTAAGTATTACCCCATCGGGGTTCCTCCACCCCAATCCATCCTGAATGATACAATACATAGCTGCCTTTAATCTCAATGCTCTTCTTTTGTGACCAATTAAATGACTTGGGCATGTGAGATTAGAAAGGAAGAAAATGATATCAACATATCATTCATGTTGTTCTAACTTTTGAAGTTCTGGAGATAAAGCTAGCCTAGATTGACTGTTTTGATAGACTAGGTCTAAAGCTCATTCATTTCCTTCAGTTAACATTTGAGCTTGTTGCCGTCCTTATACACACTTGCAAACGTGTGCTAAGTTCGACTCATTTAGCGTGTCCTTGGAGGCACAATGCCTAGGTTCACAGTCCACACTGTCACTTTGACCGGAACCTCTTTCGTCTAGGCTTACTCCTAGGGAAGCCAAAGGGGGTAGACCTTAGTTACTAAATGAATTAAGTTAAGTTCTAGGAGTTAGTTTTAATTTCTTAAGGTTAGAGGGAATCTATYCTATGATGCTAAGGCAACAATGCAAGATGCAAGGGTTAGCATGTAAAGCAAGCTTTTTCCCTAGGTCAACTAAGATTGGGCAAGGGGTCAACTACGTTAAGGGGTGTTTCGTTACAAGTAGATTACAAGTTACTTACAAGATTACAAAGGAATAAATTGAACCAAAGAATATTAGATACAATTAATTACAAGTAAATATACAAATGATACAAGAGCAAGCTAATTGTGTTTTACTTATATGTGTGCAGGATACCAAAGACTAAAGCATCAACATCAACAATTTACAATTATGAGTCCATCATCAACACATCAATATCATCAAGAAGATTTAGAAGATCTAAGCACAACTGTTATCAAGATT
>JZKD02S1499398.1:168193-179694 GCA_000966675.3 Picea glauca | reverse complement strand
GATTTGACATTACTTGCCTTTGCTGCCATGATTCTCAGTGAAGGGTCGCACTACCGACCGCCATGTAGAAGTAAACCGAAGACAATACATTTAACTGAAGTAAACCGAAGGCTTATCCCGAAGACATTTAAGCACGTAATATTTAACTGGTTGTTGTCAATCCTGACAAGCTCAACGCTGTCCAAGGGATGGGAAAAAGGCGTGACTCACATCCAATGGTAATTCGCTGACTGAGGAAAGGGTAGTTTATCGTTTTTAAAATTTAAAAATAGGAGTATCGTTGCTAAGGGAAAAACTCAATGCTAAAGACTTTCGGCAACCACAGTCATGCTGTAAAATTCCCACATGTCTACAATAATTAATGCTAACAGACTTGAAGGTTAGTCGCAATCTACATCGTTAACGCTGTCATTACACAGCAAAACCAGAGTCACACAAAATACCTGATTTCCGTTCTAAAAGAAATAAATGGCAATTTCGCCAGGAGACCAAGGCATGTTTAGCAGTAGTTTAAAAGAAAAAACGCAGTCATCTACAGGTAAATCGCCAGGCAGCAACTGCATTCTCACTGCATTCTCACCGTCATCTAATCATGGAAAATATTCGGGTCATTCCAACCGCAATGCCGTTAATGATTAGAACAATAATAAGGATCCAAGGGGTGGCAACACAATCAAGTTTTAACCATCATAAACATTGAACTAAGACTCAACAAAAGGAAAATCGTTGTTGTTAATAAAACCCCACCTAGCAAAAAACCACACCACTCGCACGACAAAAATGCCCTTTCACACTATCCCTACACAGTAAAAAAAATTTCCCACCAGACACCACCGTTGCCACTAAAATGCTGCATGCTATCGCTATCCATCAAATTTAAATCGACTGCTATAATTTAGCTAATAATTCGTAAGTTTAACAGTACCAATGCTGTCTAGTTAGAGGAATTTCACAAATTTAAATATAATAATGGTTTAGCTTAATAATGAGAGTGTTGAGTGAGAACATGGAAATTATTGTGTAAGACACTAGGAAAACGCCTCCCTAAAATGTAACAACGCAGTTCCTATATATTACAATGGTAGTCATTATATCAAGAAAACACAGTCAATAATTTACACCATAGCCAATCATATGAAATCGCAGTCAAATTCCCTAACCAAGCACTCAAGTTCCTCAAAATTCGTCGAGACAAAACACAGAGAAAATAAACCAAACATGTAGAGAGTTATAAATGCAGAGCCCAAATACAACACATAGATCAAACACAATCATGTTTATAAAACATCGAGAGTATTATTGCCATGGAATGCCTTAAATGCTGAGCTAAAATGTCTGTCAAATTTAGGGGATAGGACAGATAATGGCATAAATTCTCAACCTGAAAAGGCACAAGGACCCAATGACAGAGGTAACCAACGGATGGGTTCATCCTTCACTTCACCATCCTTGCACAGAAAAGAAGGTTGAGATCCATAGGTTTTTTAACGCTAAGGCGACAACCATAGATCAGGCTCCTGGATGACTACTCAGGCGAGGACTGGTTGGCTAGGGATGAAGGATAAACAACAAAGAAGGTCTCACTCAACACATGAAGGTGGTCAAGATGTATGGGAAAATGAATTCCATGGGAGTCAATAATCGTATAGCTAGGCTAACAAAAGTTCAGACATCAATCTAAAATTCAATCTACTTACCTAATCAACATGCAGATCCAAGCAAAAACCTACAACATCTATTATACAGAATGAAAAGATAGTACCGTTGCATGATCATCTGCTCTAAGTGACGTCTGTGCGCTTCATGCATCTCTTGCTCGCCGAGCGTCGAGACTTCACTGGTACCTCCCAGCCAATGCTAGGGGTACTCTTCTTCCCCCTTAGACCCTCAAGCCACAAAGGGGCAACGCACACTATCCATAGGTTCGTCTAGCTCCTAGATTGCCTCGCAATGCCAAGCTACCACTCCTCTTCGAACTGGGTATCCCAACTCCCACAAGTCAATCAATCAAGTAGATATTTCTGCAGCGTAACGTTATGCAAACAGAAGATTTTTTCATCCTTCTCCTTCCTTCATTTTATAGAGTTTCGAACTTCCTTTCTTTCCAAAAATCTCATTTAATTATAGTTTTAAAAATAAATTCCTAAAAATTCTTCTCCATACAAGTGTCCCCCATCCCCTACATTCCTCCATAAATTAATTTCTTTAATTAAGTAATTATCTTTATTTCCCTCACTCACCTAGAGTTGCTCCTAGAATCAGTCCTAGGTGTCCCCAAATTCTGTTAGAGGTTTTAATAGCTTTCCCTTTTATTAAATTGCTAATTCAGTTTAAAATTAGAAGCTCTTAAATGGTAGATTCTTTACTAAGTTGACTTTCTTCTTTTTCCCTCAAGTTCACCCCTTTTCCATTTTTATGTCACCTCTTTTCCCTAGTTTCCACTTTTTTTTTTATTTTCCCTCTTTCCCCTTTTACTTAGAACTCAAAAAGGCAAGTGTGAAATTAACCCTTTTTCCCTTTTCTTATTTAATTAGTATACTTTAATTTATTAAGGAAATAAAATAATTAATTCACTTTTAAATTTTAATCTAACAAAATTTTACCCCTTTTTATGAATAAATTAAATCTATTACTTCCTTCATGTTACAAGATTTAACGAAGATCATAATTATAATTAAGTTGTTTTTTTTTTATTATTTTTATTACTATTTTTTTTTTCCGAAGACAAAATTTTACCACTAGCATAATTTAGACTTAGGTCTTAAATTTCGTACTGGGTGATTTTTAATTAGGGAATTTGTTTTTAAAAATTGCTTAACATGTTATTTGTCTTAGGGTCATCTAGGTTCTTCCCTCTATCATCAACAACGCGATGTGTCCTTCAGGACGCACTAGGTGCTCCAAGGGTGCCACTCGCCTTATCAGTTTCCTTGCGCGATGTGCACTTTAGGATGTACCACGTGCTCCAAGGGTGCCACTTGCCTCATCTGTTCCCTTGCACGATGTGCTCTTCAGGATGCACCAAGTACTCTAAGGGTGCCACTTGCCTCTTGACTGATTTGGTAGGCATCAATAACCCCTAGAGTCAACACTCCATCAGGTGAACTTGTGGGAGACTAAGGGCTTCTAAGGAATAAGGCCCCCATCTTATTATGTGCCCCTTAGAATCATCATGAGTGAATGTCACAGTCTTCCCTCATGGCATCATGGGTCCTCTCGAACTAGGTAATCGTTAAACTACATTTCGAACCACGACGGGAGTGCTAGTAGGCTGTGGTAGGGATGCTATCCACACCTGTCCCTCAACCTCTGTGGTAGTCATGCGTGACCCCTTTACTCCATATGTGAGTCTCTTTTTCAAGATATCGTCAGCCTACATCATTAACAAATCATGTCAGAACATATCCATATCATATCATCCAGTCAAAGGCACTAATAACACAGTAAAACTATCAAACCCCAATGGAACACTCCCTGACTCGATCCAGAGTCCAAGGGGTTCCATCGATGCCTCAAAATCCTCTAGGTTCATAATCCATGCACACAGTAAAACTGAGTCAATAGCACCTTTCTATGTCAAAGCGGTAAAACAACATGTCATGAAGCCATAGCGCCTCATAATCAAAATCAAAAGTTTTAACAGCATAAAAATACAGATCACTTGCGAGCAAGTGTCCTCAAATAATAAGCTCGCTCAGTGCACCAGAGCGGGATGTTACATACACCCCCTCTTGGTCTAAACTTCATCGCGAAGTTTCACAGTATAAATGACAAAATAAAGTGTATCACGGTATCATATGTCTATCTATCAAACAAAAATGGAAACTGCTGGCGCATATCATATGCATCCTCCTAGGTCATCGAGTGTGGACTATAATTGTCCCACTGGACCTTGACCTGCTCTATTGTTTGACGTCGTAGATTTCGAACGCAATGATCCAAGATGTGGAGTGACTGAGCTACGAGGTCTCCCTTGTCCGATACCTGCAAGGAACTCATGTCAATAACATGCGTAGGATCACTAATATAATGTCTCAAACAGATATATGAAAAACATCGTGCATATGCCTCAAAGAATCGGGAAAGGCTAGTCGATATGCCATGGGACACTTTCTCTCTACAATCTCGAAAGGTCCCATGAACCTAGGAGAGATTTTATCTCCCCTCCCAAACTTGATCAAACTCTTATGCGGTTTAACCTGCAAGAAGACTTGATCACCGACCTCGTATCTACGGTCAACACTGTGCACATCGACATAAATCTTATGTCAATCCTGCACTTCTTTAATACTTTGTCTTATTGTTTGTATTTTCTCTTCCATTTCTTGGATCGCTTGTGGTCTCTCTAGGACCCTATTCTCAAGCCGATCCCAACTCAAGAGCGTTCGACAAGGTCATCCATAAAGAAACTTGAAAGGCGCCATCTTATTGGTGCTCTAGTAACTATTGTTGTAAGCGAATTCCACTAGTGGCAAGAATTCTTCCCAACACTTTTGTTGGTCCATTATGTACATGCACACCATGTCCTCCAAGGTTTGGTTCGTTTGTTCGGTCTACCTGTCAGTCTCCGGGTGGTACCCAATACTAAAGTTAAGTTGGGTTCCCAAGGCCTCTTGGAAACTTGTCCAAAATCGCCCAGTAAACATCGATCCTCGATCGGATATAATCCTCTTAGGCATGCCATGCAGTCTCACAATCTCACTGATGAAAAATTTAGCTATGTAAGGCGCCTGATACATCGTATGCACAGGAATAAAGTGAGCACTCTTCGTCAGAGTGTCTACTACTATGAAAATTGAGTCATGTCTCCTTGCCGTCAGTGGCAGTCTGACAATAAAACCCATTGAAATAACCTCCCATTTCAATTCTGGAATAGCATGTGGTTGTAGTAATACTTCTGGGTGTCTATGTTCAGCCTTCATCTACTGACATTCTAGACATATGGCCACATAGTTGAATATGTCTGCCTTCATTCCCTTCCAAAAGAATAAGGGTTTAAGGTCTGCCCTCATCTTCGTGACTCCCGAGTGATCCATGTAAACTGCTCTATGAGCCTCTCTCAGGATCAACATCCTCAACTCGTCCTTCGGCGATACATATATCTGATTTTTAAATCTCAATAAACCATCGCTATCAAATGAAAATCCTGCAAATCGTGGTACCATCATTGTGTTTTGTCCAAAAAAAACCCTTGACCTCTTTGTACCAGTCATCATCACGCTGTAAATTTAGAATCTTTTCACGTAGATTCGTCTGAAGAGACAGTACCGAAAATATACGTGGTCTCTGACTCAATGCATCTGCCACTTAGTTCACCGTTCCCTTTATCCAAGTAATCTCAAAGTCGTAAGCGATCACTCATTCATCTTGCAACAAGACTCGACCTAAGACTTCCTTGGATGTGTCAGTGCATACCAAGAATTCCACGTCCATATCCGAGACCCTTAGTATCGGTGTTGTTTTCAACAAATCCTTTAGCCTCTGAAATGCACCCGCGCATTTCTCGGTCCCAAAAAACTTCTTTTTCTTCTTCTGCAATCTCTACGATCATATTTTCTATCTTTGAAAATCTCTCGACAAACCATCGATAGTACCCTATTAAAACCATTAAGCTACGCACTTCTAGGACATTTGTCGGTGCAGGCCATTCCATGATAGCCTCGACCTTAGCTAGATCCATGTAGATACCTTCGTCATAGATGAGATGCCCTAAGTAGTGAATCTTCAATTGATAAAAAAGGCACTTGGATAGATTCCCATACCATTTGTGCTCTCCCAGACACTTTAGTACCAAGCGCAAGTGATCGTCATGCTCCTCCATCATCTGAGAGTAAATCAAAATATCGTCAATGAATACTTGGATGAACTTGTCCAAGTACTCACGAAACACTACATTCATCAAACTCATAAATACCCCTGGGGAATTTGTCAGTACAAATGGTAAAATAGTAAACTTGTAATGTCCAAACCTCGTCTTAAAGGTGTTCTTTGGGACGTGATCCTCCTTGATATGTAACTGGTGATACCTTGATCGCAAATCGATCTTGGAGATCACCATCGCGCCCTTCATTTGATCGAACAAATCATCAATTCTCGAAAATAGATATTGATTCTTGATCGTGGCTTTGTTCAATTGATGGTAGTCAATGTCGCGCCTCCACGACCCATCCTTCTTTCGTATGAAAATAACAGGTGCACCCCACGATGACACACTGGGACGTATCAGTCCTAGGTCCAACAACTCTTTCAGTTGCATTTTCAACTCTCATGACTTTGCGGTCAACGTCCGATAAGGCATTCTCGCTATCAGTTCAGTTCTCGGTTTTAGGTCTATGGTAAATTCCAATTCCCTCTTCGGGGGCATCCCAGGTAGCTCCTTCAGAAAAACGTCTACAAACTCTCTCACGACCGGAAGGTGTTATAGACCTTCCGCTTCTCCCTTCTCATTCAACGCAAGGATCACATAAAGCTTGAACCACTTGCACAAGTTCTTCTGTAGCCACAAGAAAGTGGTGAATCTCAGGGAAACTCCCTGGTTCCGACCTACAATCATGCGTATTTGTTCCTAATCATCGACCAAGCTCAACCATTTTTTCTTACAATTGAGTATCACCTCATGTGATTCCAACCAGTCCATACCGATCGCGATGTCATAATATCCGCAAACCGTGACATATAGGTTGGCCCTGGTGACAAGCTCTCCCAGGTTAAGGGCACAACCTGTGAACCTTCCCCCAACCTTTTTTTTGGCTCCCGAGGCCATCTCTACAAAGCTAAACTCATCTTGTTCGATTGCCTTTACCTTAATCCTTTAGTGCTGCACCAGGAATGAAGCTCTCGGTATCACTAGGATCTATCAAGTCTAAGGGTATGGTCAGTGACACTACCTACCATCTAGAGCACAGTTGATGGGTGCTCTACCTAGTGGTTAGTCACCACTACAAGAACCCGATGGGCCTTGCCCAACTCCCACAGTAGTGGGTTCGACTAATCCAGATGTTTCGACCCCTTCCTCTAGGAAATAAAGTTGGTGATGTGGCTCCCCACAACCCCACACACCTTCTTCGGTCCAGTAATCTTGGTACCTGAAGTAGAAGCTGAATCCTAATGCTAAGGTCAACACAAACTTGTTGACCTTAAGTTCGTTGGTAAGGGTGTGGAGCAGATCGAAACAACTCCAAAAACAAGCCTCATACTCAGGCACTGTATGACCACCTTGTCGCAAGGCGTTGAACTCGTTGAGTTAATGCTCAACAAATTCCTTAGAAAGATACCTCTCCTATAAACGTCCCTCGAACAGATCCTATGACATGTCACCAATGACCATGTTCAAAAGTGGCAGGAGCGTTTTCCACCATAAAAGAGTGCTCCCCTCAGTTGAAGGACCACCATGCAGACCTTCATGATGGAGGTCATAATCATGAAGTGTGAAGCACAACACCTTGCTCTACATCCATGCCTCGGCGACACAGTCGTCCACGACACTGTCTTCCACGACACTCGTGGACTCGAGAACTCAACTCTCTAAAGTTTTCGGTGGATGCTAACAGTACTAGCTAGGGCGCACTGTGGACCCTCAGGGGTATAGGTGCCTTGGCCTCATCTCAGTACTGATGGTGAATGAAGGCCCTTGAAATTACTCGAAAGGGCATTGTCAGACCACCATCATCCCTTACTACAAGAGAATCCATCCCAAGGACTTGCTCCTCCCCTTGGGGGTCAGACTCTGAGGGTGCGAAACTTTTGGAGGCGTCACACTTCCATCCATGATACCTAACCATGAATCTCTAGGGTGTCATCTAATAGTGATTATCCCAAGGGCAAGTTTAAGTTTTAAATAGTGTTAGGTTAAGACTCAAGGGTTTAATACAGTGGAAAGCATGGCGATCCATAGTCACAGGGTTGAACCCGCTCTGATACCATATGTAACGACCCCATCGTTACGCCAACAAGAATAATTTTTTTCTTTTTTCTTTCAGAAGATAAGAGGCAAGAAATCAACGTTCTAGAAGCCATAACAACAAGGGTTTGACAAATTTGCAAAGCTTCCAAAATAAAAATACTATGGATCCGAACCATTTCACATTATTATATATTTGCAAAAATATACAAAGTAGGGCATGCCAGATTAGGAGTTAAAATTAAATCAGATATATTCTTGCTTACTCAAAATTAGGCAGGATTTTATACTGCAGTACATAACAGAAACAATAGCTCGAGATTTATAATAAAATAACCCAAATTAATTTGGATCTCTCCGGTTTTCATATGCATAAAATTTAATCATAATTTAAATTAAAAAAACACATTTAAAAAGGTTTATATTTATCTTTCTTTATAAGAATTTGATGTTATATAAAAATTTATGAAATTTATATTTTATAATAAATTGATTTTTTTAGAATTTGGTTCTTCCATTCTTCACTTATAACCAGGGATCACGACTTCTCTTTCAACAAAATATAAAAAAAACTAAAATGAAATAAGGGAAAACATAGAAAAATTGAAAAGGTGTAATTTTTTTTAAAAATAAAGAATAACAAGTACATCACTTATAATTTTTTTTTAATTGGGCTCTCAATACATGATAAACAATAATTGATAATAAAATAGGTATTGTAATTTTTACTTATTGATAAACAACAATAATCTAAATAGATAACAGCTAAATCAGACACTCAACTAGAGATATATGTTCTTTACCCTATCCGCTCATGCCTTATAGATTGTAATAGTAAACTCTAAATATCATTCAACAACTACATATTACAATTTTAATAATTTAAACATATAATTCCAAACATCTATAACAATCCTAATTAAACTAAAAAAAACTGACCAAAAACTAAAATAAAACATTAACTTACTCCATTATAAATTCATCTAAACCCATTTTTAAACAAACAAGTTTACGCATGTCCATTCATATATTTCACAAAAATGTTATTACTATTGCCCAATAACCTTCCACCAGCAATTCACCCTACAGACATATCCAACGGCCACATGATCTTGAATCCGAAAAACTAAGTCGAGTTTGCCCATCATGATTCATGGTGTTTGCCAACGAAAAAAATATGGGGATTTGGCATTACTTGCCTTTGCTGCCATGATTCTCAGTGAAGGGTTGCACTACCGACCACCATGCAGAAGTAAACCAAAGAAGATACATTTAACATAAGTAAACCGAAGGCTTACCCCGAGGACATTTAAGCACATAATATTTAACTGGTTGCTGTCAATCCTGACAAGCTTAGTGTTGTCCAAGGGGTGGGAAAAAGGCGTGACTCGTAGCCAATGGTAATTCACTGACTGAGGCAAGGGTAGATTATTTTTTGTAAAATTTAAAAATAGGGGTATCGTTTCTAAGGGAAAATTTCAATGCTAAAGTCTTTCAACAACCACAGTCATGTCGTAACATTTCCACCTGTGTACAATAATTAATGCTAACAGACTTGAAGGTTAGTCGTAGGCTACATCATTAGCACTGTCATTACACAACAAAACCACAGTCACACAAAATACCTGATTTCCATTCTAAAAGAAATAAATGGCAATTTCGCGAGGAGACCAACGCATGTTTAGCATAAGTTTAAAAGCAAAAACGAAGTCATCTACAGGTAAATCACCAAGAAACAATTGCATTCTCAAGTCTGAATGGTTTTAAAGAAAAATCACAGTCATCTAATCATGGAAAAAATTCGGGTCATTCCAGCCGCAATGTCGTTAAGGAGTTTAACAGTACCAATGCTGTCTAGTTAGAGGAATTTTGCAAATTTAAATATAATAATGGTTTAGTTTAATAATAAGAGTGTTGAGTGAGAACATGGCAATTGTTGTGTAAGACGCCAGGAAAACGCCTCCCTAAAATGTAACAACGCAGTTCATATATATTACAATGGCAGTCATTATATCAAGAAAGCACAGTCAATAATTTACACCATAGCCAATCATATGAAATCGTAGTCAAATTCCCCAACCAAGCACTGAAGTTCCTCAAACGCCACCAAGACAAAACGCTGAGAAAATAAACCAAACACATAGAGAGTTATAAATGCAGAGCTCAAATACAACACAGAGATCAAACACAGTCATGTTTATAAAACATCGAGAGTATTATTTCCATGTAATGCCTTAAATGTTGAGCTAAAATGTCTAGGAGTGTATTGAGACTCAGAGTCAAATTTAGGGCATAGGAAAGATAATGGCAGAAATGCTCAACCTAAAAAGGTGTAAGGACCAATAATCAGCCAATGATAGAGGTAGTCGACGGGGGGGGTTGATCCTTCGCTTCACCATCCTTGCACAGAAAAACATGGCGTTGAGATCCATAGGTATTTTAATGCTAAGGCGACGACTGTAGATCAGGCTCCTAGCTGACTGCTCAGGCGAGGACTGGTGGGATAGGCAAGAAGGATAAACAAAAAATAAGGTCTCACTCAACACAGCAAGGTGGTCAGGACGTACGGGAAAACGAAGGCCATGGGAGTCAATAATCATCGAGCTAGGCTAAGAAAAGTTGAGTCATCAATCTAACATTCAATCTACTTACCTAATAAACATGCAGATCCAAGCAAAAACCTACAACATCTATTATACAGAATGAAAAGATAGTACCGTTACATGTTCGTCCAGTCTGAGTGACGTCCGCGCACTCCGTTCATCTCCCGCTCGCCGACCGTCGAGACTTCACCGGTACCTCCCAGCCAATGCTAGGGGTACTCTTCTTCCCCCTTAGCTCCCTGAGTTGCAAAGGGGCCACTCACACTATCCAAAGGTTCGTCTAGCTCCCAACTCGCCTCGCAAGGCTGAGCTACCAGTCCTCTCCGAGTTGGGTATCCCAACTCCCACAAGTAAATCAGTTAGGTAGATATTTCTGCAGCGTAACGTTACGGAAACAGAAGATTTTTTCATCCTTCTCCTTCATTTTATAGAGTTTCGAACTTCCTTTATTTCCTAAAATCTCATTTAATTAAAGTTTTAAAAATAAATTCCTCAAAATTCCTCTCCGTACAAGTGTCCCCCATCCCCTACATTCCTCCATAAATTAATTTCTTTAATTAAGTAATTATTTTTATTTCCCTCACTCACCTAGAGTTGCTCCTATAATCACTCCTAGGTGTCCCCAAATTCTCTTACTTCTTTACTAAGTTGACTTTTTGCTTTTTCCCTTAAGTTCCCCCTTTTTCCCTTTTTATGTTACCTMTTTTCCCTAGTTTCCCCTTTTTTTTTATTTTCCCTCTTTCCCCTTTTACTTAGAACTCAAAAAGGCAGGTGTGAAATTAACCCTTTTTCCCTTTTCTTATTTAATTAGTATACTTTAATTTATTAAGGTAATAAAATAATTAATTCCCTTTTAAATTTTAATCTAACAAAATTTTACCCATTTTTATGAATAAATTAAATCTCTTACTCCCTTCATGTTACAAGATTTAATGAAGATCATAATTATAATTAAGTTGTTTTTATTGTTATTATTTTTATTACTATTTTTTTTTCTG
>JZKD02S1499398.1:43338-59041 GCA_000966675.3 Picea glauca | reverse complement strand
CTTTCTAGCTCTCAAGACCTAATAATTTCCAATGGAGTAATGAAGTGGCCAAAATCCAACCAAATAACATGTATTCATGGGCTAGGTAGTAGTGTTGTACATTATGTGATATATGTTATCCCCATTTCCAACCAAATAACAACTTTTGACCTTTTAAATGACCATGAGCCTAACTCTGATCATAAACCTTTAACCCTAACTCTAAAATTTTCCATGCATAGGAACACCATTGAACAGAATTTTGATAATCAAAGGAACTTGCGCTTTTACAAAAATAAAGTTAACATTTTATTAAAGGATTTTAATAGTAAACTAAACCTCCTAACTTATAAGGACGCAATTGAAGAACTCTATCATAATTTTACAACTACCCTTTCCACTTCTATTAAGAAGTTCTCTTTTGAGGTGTCCCATAAAAAGAATAATAGAACAACCAACCCTTGGTATGATAAAGAATGTAAAATTGCTAGGAAATCCATTAGGGATGCTTCTAATGAGCCGTTAAAACTAGATACGATCAATATGTACAAAGCCCTAATTAACAAGAAAAATGGATATTATATCAATAAAAGGCAAGAGCAACTTTCACAACTATACAAGTTGGATCCTAAGAAGTTCTGGAGCCAAATTCTAAAATGCAATACTAAAGAAAATAATAGGATTCCCTTAACGGAATGGAATTCCTACCTTAAAAGTATTTACGAGTTTCCTAATGCCATGGAAACCATTCCTATTGTCCCTATAAAATAATTTCTTTTTTTCTTTAGATGACATAGAGTTTGGGGTTAAGAGGCTCAGCAATGGGAAAGATAAGGAAATTGAAGGCTACAAAGATGAATTTTTTACAATCGGAGGGCCAGTTCTTATCCCTCACATACACAAGCTCTTCAATTTAACAGTCAAGAAGGGCTTCCCTAAACCCTCGATGCAAAGCCTCATTGTTCCTATTTTTAAAAATGGGGATAAAAAAAATTCCCTCTAATTATAGGACCATTATGATTAGCCCAATTTTAGCCAAGCTTTATGGAATTATTTTGGAAAAGAAGATTAGCATTTGGCTAGAAAGTCACGGTAAAAGAGATAAAGACTAGGCATGGTTTAGGAGATATCATTCAAATGTGGAACATCTTATTACCTTTAGGATCATTATAGAGGAGTTCCGCAATAATAAAACCAATCTTTTTTGTTGTTTTGTTGACTTTAGAAAATCTTTTGACATGGTTCCTAGGAAAAACCTTTGGAATAGGTTGAAAGAGATAAAAGTGCCTCTCGAGTTGAGGGATGTTGCAATAAGGATGTATGAGAACATTATTGCTAAGTTTAAAAACACTGAGGGCTGGTCCAAAGAGATTAACTGTAATATCGAAGTCAAACAAGGTTGTCCCTTGTCCCCTACCCTTTTTGGCATATACTTTGATAAGTTAGAAGAATG
Source organism: Picea glauca (assembly GCA_000966675.3). Classification (NCBI taxonomy): domain Eukaryota; kingdom Viridiplantae; phylum Streptophyta; class Pinopsida; order Pinales; family Pinaceae; genus Picea; species Picea glauca. The sequence goes on along the minus strand of JZKD02S1499398.1, from coordinate 57,609 downwards.
CTTGGAAAAAACAGGTTGTGTTGGCCCTACTCTCACTGGTATAGTCATTAATATTATTCTTTATGCCGATGATATCGTTCTTATGGCAAGGAGTCCCCATGATCTTGAAAACCAACTAAGAATCCTCAAGGATTTTTGCTCCAATATGGGTATGATTTTTAATACTGATAAGACTAAGGTCATGATTATTAAATCCAATAAGATCCATTATGATACATTTTTATATGACAACAACAACTTGGAGGGAGTGACTTCATACAAATATCTTGGAATTGATATTCACCACAAGCTCAATTGGAATTATAGAATTGCGAAAAGGATTATTGGGGGATGGAAAGTTTATTATGGGCTTGAAAACAATTGTAAATCAACTAATATTTGGAGTTGGGATAAGAATAAACTCTTCTTTGAGACTCTTGTTACACCTGTTATTCTTTATGGATGTGAAGTCTGGGGTTGTAGTATATCTCATCAATCCTGGAGAAAGATAGAGAAAACAAAAAAGAAATTTATAACCTATAATCTCAAAATTAAAGAAAATACACCCTATCCCATCCTCCTCGTATAAAAAAGTGTAACGACCCCATCGTTATGCCAACAAGCGAATTTTTTTTTTTTTTTTTTTTTTTTGTTTCAGGAGATAAGAGGCAAGAAATCAACATTCTAGAAACCATAACAACAAGGGTTTGACAAAGTTGCAAAGGTTCCAAAATAAAAATATAATGGATCCAAACCATTTCACATTATAATATATTTGCAAAAATATACAAAGTAGGGCATTCCAGATTAGGAGTTAAAATTAACTCAGATATATTCCTGCTTACTCAAAATTAGGCAGCATTTTATACTGCAGTACATAATAGAAGCAATAGCTCGAGATTTATAATAACATAACCCAACTTAATTTGGATCTCTCCTATTTTCATATGCATAAAATTTAATCATAATTTAAATTAAAAAAAACACATTTAAAAAGGTTTATATTTATCTTTCTTTATAAGAATTTGATGTTATATAAAAATTTATGAAATTTATATTTTATAAGAAATTGACTTTTTTAGAATTTTGATCTTCCATTCTTCACTTATAACCATGGATCACGACTTCTCTTTCAACAAAATATAACAAAAAACTAAAATAAAATAAGGGAAAACATAGAAAAATTGAAAAGGTTCTATTTTTTTTGTTTTTTTTTAAATAAAGAATAACATGTACATCACTCATCATTTTTTTTTTGATTGGGCTCTCAATACATGATAAACAATAATTGATAATAAAATAGGTATTGTAATTTTGACTTATTTTTACTCTACAATTTTGTTATAATAATAATAATCTAAATAGATCACAGCTAAATCAGACACTCAACTATTTGATTGGTAAGGTTTATAGAAATAGACGTTATTTACCCTATCTCCTCCCACCTTATAAATTGTAATAGTAAACTCTAAATATCATTCAACAGCTGCATATTAAAATTTTAATAATTTAAACAAATAATTCCAAACATCTGTAACAATCCTAATTAAAATAAAATAAAAAAACTCACCAAAAACTAAAATAAAACATTAACTTACTCCATTATAAATTCATCTAAACCCATTTTTAAACAAACAAGTTTACGCATGTCCATTCGTATCTTTCAAAAAAATGTTATTCCTATTGCCCAATAACCTTCCACCAGCAATTCACCCTACAGACATATCCAATGGCCATATGATCTTGAATCCGAAAAACTAAGTCGAGTCTGCCCAGCGTGATTCATGTCGTTTGATTAATATGTCGTTTGTTGTTAATAAAACCCCACCTAGAAAAAAACCACACCACTCGCATGGCAAAAATGCCCTTTCACACTATCCCTACACAGTAAAAAAAATTTCCCACCAGACACCACCGTTGCCACTAAAACTCTGCATGCTATCGCTATCCATCAAATTTAAATCGACTGCTATAATTTAGCTAATAATTCGTGAGTTTAACAGTACCAATGTTGTCTAGTTAGAGGAATTTCACAAATTTAAATATAATAATGGTTTAGTTTAATAATGAGAGTGTTGAGTGAGAACATGGAAATTATTGTGTAAGACACCAGGAAAACGCCTCCCTAAAATGTAACAACGCAGTTACTATATATTACAATGGCAGTCATTATATCAAGAAAACACAGTCAATAATTTACACCATAGCCAATCATATGAAATCGCAGTCAAATTCCCCAACCAAGCACTGAAGTTCCTCAAAATTCGTCGAGACAAAACGCAGAGAAAATAAACCAAACACGTAGAGAGTTATAAATGCAGAGTCCAAATACAACACAGAGATCAAACACAGTCATGTTTATAAACCATCGAGAGTATTATTGCCATGGAATGCCTTAAATGTTGAGCTAAAATGTCTAGGAGTGTATTGAGACTCGGAGTCAAATTTAGGGGATAGGAAAGATAATGGCAGAAATTCTCAACCCGAAAAGGCACAAGGACCCAATGACAGAGGTAGCTGACGGATGGGTTCATCCTTCACTTCACCATCCTTGCACAGAAAAGCAGGTTGAGATCCATAGGTATTTTAATGCTAAGGCGACAACCATAGATGAGGCTCCTGGCTGACTACTCAGGCGAGAACTGGTTGTCTAGGGATGAAGGATAAACAACAAAGAAGGTCTCACTCAACACATGAAGGTTGTCAATACGTATGGGAAAATGAATGCCATAGTAGTCAATAATCGTTGAGCTAGGCTAACAAAAGTTCAGTCATCAATCTAAAATTAAATCTATTTACCTAATCAACATGCAGATCCAAGCAAAATCCTACAACATCTATTATACAGAATGAAAAGATAGTACCGTTGTGCGATCATCTTCTCTAAGTGATGTTTGTGTTCTTCGTGCATCTCCTTCTCGCCGACCGTCGAGAGTTCACTAGTACCTGCCAGCCAATGCTAGGGGTACTCTTCATCCCCCTTAGACCCTCGAGCCACAAAGGGGCAATGCACACTATCCAGAGGTTCGTCTAGCTTCTAGCTCACCTCGCAAGGCCGAGCTACCACTCCTCTCCGAGCTGGGTATCCCAACTCCCACAAGTCAATCAATCAAGTAGATATTTTTGCAATATACTGTTACGCAAACAAAAGATTTTTTCACCCTTCTCCTTCCTTCATTTTATAGAGTTTTGAACTTCCTTTCTTTCCTAAAATCTCATTTAATTAAAGTTTTAAAAATAAATTACTAAAAATTACTCTCTGTACAAGTGTCCCCCATCCCCTACATTCCTCCATAAATTAATTTATTTAATTAAGTAATTATCTTTATTTCCCTCACTCACCTAGAGTTGCTCCTAGAATCACTCCTAGGTGTCCCCAAATTCTGTTAGAGGTTTTAATAGCTTTCCCTTTTATTAAATTGCTAATTCAGTTTAAAATTAGAAGCTCTTAAATGGTAGATTCTTTACTAAGTTGATGTTCTTCTTTTTCCCTTAAGTTCTCCATTTTTCCCTTTTTATGTCACCTCTTTTCCCTAGTTTCTAGTTTTTTTTATTTTCCCTCTTTCCCCTTTTACTTAGAACTCAAAAAGGCAAGTGTCAAATTAACCCTTTTTCCCTTTTCTTAATTAATTAGTATACTTTAATTTATTAAGGTAATAAAATAATTAATTCACTTTTAAATTTTAATCTAACAAAATTTTACCCCTTTATATGAATAAATTAAATCTTTTACTTCATGTTACAAGATTTAATGAAGATCATAATTATAATTAAAATGTTTTTATTTTTATTATTTTTATTACTAATTTTTTTTCCAAAGACAAAATTTTACCACTAGCATAATTTAGACTTAGGCCTTAAATTTCGTACTGGGCAATTTTTAATTGGGGAATTTGTTTTTAAAAATTACTTAACATGTTATTTGTCTTAGGTCCATCTAGGTTCTTCCCTCTATCATCAACAACGCGATGTGCCCTTTAGGATGCACTAGGTGCTCCAAGGGTGCCACTTGCCTCATCGGTTCCCTTGCGCGATGTGCCCTTCAGGACGCACCACATGCTCCAAGGGTGCCACTCACCTCTTGACTGATTTGGTAGACATCAATAACCCCTAGAGTCAACACTCCACTAGGTGAACTTGTTGGAGACTAAGGACTTCTAAGGAATAAGGCTCCCACCTTATTACGCACCCCTTAGAATCATCGTGAGCGAATTTCGCAGTCTTCCCTCATGGCATCATGGGTCCTCTCGAACTAGGTAATCGTTAAAATACAGTTCGAGCCATGACGAGAGTGCTAGTAGGTTGTGGCAGGGCTGTTGTCCATACCTCTCCCTCAACCTCTTTGGTAGTTGTGCGTGACCCCTTTACTCCATATGTGAGTCTGGTCTGCAAGCCATCATCAACCTACATCATCAACAAATCATGTCAGAACATATCCATATCATATCATCCAGTCAGAGGCACTAATAACATAGTAAAACTATCAAACCCCAATGGAACACTCCCTCACTCGATCCAGAGTCCAGGGGGTTCCATCGATGCCTTGGCATCCTCTAGGTTCGTAATCCGTGCACATAGTAAAACCGAGTCAATAGCACCTTTCTATGTCAAAGCAGTAAAACAACATGTCATGAAGCCATAGCGCCTCATAATCAAAATCAAAAGTTTTAACAGCATAAAAATACAGATCACTTGTGAGCAAGTGTCCTCAAATAATAAGCTCACTCAGTGCACGAGAGTGGGATGTTACATACACCCCCTCTTGGTCTAAACTTAATCCCGAACTTTCACAGTATAAATGACGAAATAAAGTGTATCATGATATCATATGTCTATCTATCAAACAAAAATGGAAACTGTTGGCGCATATCATAGGCATCCTCCCAGGTCGTCTAGTGTGGACTATAATTGTCCCACTAGACCTTGACCTACTCTATTGTTCGACATCGTAGCTTTCGAATGCAATGATCCAAGATGCGGAGTGACTCAGCTGCAAGGTCTCCCTTTTCCAATACCTGCAAGGAACTCATGTCAATAACATGCGTAGGATCACTAATATAATGTCTCAAACAGATATATGAAAAACATCGTGGATATGCCTCAAAGAATCAGGCAAGGCTAGTCAATATGCCATGGGACCCTTTCTCTCCACAATCTCGAAAGGTCCCATGAACCTAGGAGAGATTTTATCTCCCCTCCCAAACTTAATCAAACTCTTATGAGGTTTAACCTGCAAGAAGACTTGATCACTGACCTCGTATCTACGGTTGACACTGTGCACATTGAAATAACACTTATGTCGATCCTGCACTTCTTTAATCCTTTGTCTTATTGTTTGTATTTTCTCTTCCATTTCTTGGATCGCTTCTGGTCCCACTAGGATCCTATCCTCAAGCCGATCCCAACTCAAGGGCATTCGATAGGGTCGCCCGTAAAGAAACTTGAAAGGCGCCATCTTAATGCTGCTCTAGTAATTGTTGTTGTAAGCGAATTCCACTAGTGGCAAGAATTCTTCCCAACGCTTTTGTTGGTCCATTATGTACATGCACAACATGTACTCCAAGGTTTGGTTCGTTTGTTCGGTCTACCCATCAATATCTAGGTGGTACGCAGTACTAAAGTTAAGTTGGGTTCCCAAGGCCTCTTGGAAACATGTCCAAAATCATCCAGTAAACATCGATCCTCGATCGGATATAATCCTCTTAGGCATGCCATGCAGTCTCACAATCTCACTGATGAAAACTCTAGGTATGTCAGGTGCTTGATACATCATACACACGGGAATAAAGTGAGCACTCTTCGTCAGAGTGTCTACTACTATGAAAATTGAGTCATGTCTCCTTGCCGTCAGTGGCAGTCCGACAATAAAACCCATCAAAATAACCTCCCATTTAAATTCTGGAATAGCATGTGGTTGTAGTAATCCTTATGGGTGTCTATGTTCAGCCTTCATCTACTGACGTTCTAGACATATGGCCACATAGTTGACTATGTCTACCTTCATTCCCTTCCAAAAGAATAAGGGTTTAAGGTCTGCCCTCATCTCCCTGACTCCCGAGTGAGCCATGTAAACTGCTCTATGAGCCTCGCTCAGGATCAACATCCTCAACTCATCCTTCGGAGATACATATATCTGATTTTTAAATATCAATAAAACATCGCTATCAAATGAAAATCCTGCAAATCGTAGTACCATCATTGTGTTTTGTCTGAAAAGAAACCCTCGACCTCTTTGTACCAGTCATCATCACGCTATAAATTTAGAATCTTTTCACGTAGATTCATCTGAAGAGACAGTACTGAAAATATGCATGGTCTCTGACTCAATGCATCTACCACTCAGTTCATCGTTCCCTTTATGCAAGTAATCTCAAAGTCGTACTCGCTAAGCAATTTCGACCAACATCATTGTCGCACGTTCAGGTCGCTTTGTGTAAATATGTGTTGAAGTCCACAAAGGTCAGTTCTTAGTTCAATTTTGTCCAAAAAGGTAGTGTCTCCAGACCTTCAAGGCATGTACGATGGCTAATAACTCCAAATCATGCATCGTGTAGTTCTCCCCACACCTTCTCAGTTTTCTCAAAAAGTAAGCGATCACTCATTCATCTTGCAACAAGACTCCGCCTAAGCCTTCCTCGGATGTTTCAGTGCATACCAAGAAGTCTGCATCCATATCTGAGACCCTTAGTATCGGTGTTGTTTTCAACAACTCCTTGAGCCTGTGAAATGCTCTCGCGCATTTCTCGGTCCCAAAAAACTTCTTGTTCTTCTTCTGCAATCTCTATGATCATATTTTCTATCTTTGAAAATCCCTTGACAAACCATCGATAATATCCTGTTAAACCCATTAAGCTATGCACTTCTGGGACATTTGTCGGTGCAGGCCATTCCATGATAGCCTCGACCTTAGCTGGATCCACGTAGATACCTTCGTCAGAGATGAGATGGCCTAAGTAGTGAATCTTCAATTGATAAAAAGGAACTTGGAAAACTTTCCATACCATTTGTGCTCTCCCAGATACTTTAGTACCAAGCGCAAGTGCTCTTCATGCTCCTCCATCATCCAAGAGTAAATCAAAATATCGTCAATGAATACTTCGATGTACTTGTCCAAGTACTCACGGAACACTGCATTCATCAAACTCATAAATACCCCTGGGGAATTTGTCAGTCCAAACGGTAAAACAGTAAACTCATAATGTCCAAACCTCATCTTAAAGGTGGTCTTTGGGACGTGATCCTCCTTGATCCGTAACTGGTGATACCCTGATCGCAAATCAATCTTGGAGATCACCGTTGTGCCCTTCATTTGATCGAACAGATCATCAATTCTTGGCAACGGATACTGATTCTTGATCATGGATTTGTTCAATTGATGGTAGTCAATGCAGAGCCTCCATGACCCATCCTTCTTTTGTATGAAAATAATAGGTGCACCCCACGATGAAACACTAGGACGTATCAGTCCTAGGTCCAACAACTCTTTCAGTTGCATTTTCAACTCTCATGACTTTGGGGTCAACGTTCGATAAGGCATTCTCTCTATCGGTTCAGTTCCTGGTTTTAGGTCTATGGTAAATTCCAATTCCCTCTTCGGGGGCATCCTAGGTAGCTCCTTCGAAAAAATGTCTACAAACTATCTCACGACCGGAAGGTGTTCTAGACCTTCCACTTCTCCCTTCTCATTCAACGCAAGGATCACATAAAGCTTGAACCACTTGCATAAGTTCTTCTGTAGCCACAAGAAAGTGGTGAATCTCAGGGAAACTCCCTGGTTCCGACCTACAATCACGTGTATTTGTTCCTCATCATCGACCAAGCTCAACCATTTTTTCTTACAATTAAGTATCACCTCATGTGATTCCAACCAGTCCATACCGATCACGATGTCATAATATCCACAAATCATGATGTATAGGTTGGCCCTAGTGACAAGCTCTCTGAGGTTAAGGGTACAACCTGTGACCCTTCCCCAAACCTTTTGTTTGGCTCCTGAGGCCATCTCTACGAAGTTAAACTCATCCTATTCGATTTCCTTTACCTTAATCCTTTAGTGCTGCACCAGGAATGAAACTCTCGGTATCACTAGGATCTATGAAGTCTAAGGGTCTAGTCAATGCCACTACCTAATGTCTAGAGCACAGTTGATGGGTGCTCTGCCTATTGGTTAGTCACCACTACAAGAACCCGATGGGCCTTGACCAACTCCCACAGTAGTGGGTCCGACTAATCTAGATGTTTCGACCCCTTCCTCTAGGCAATAAAGTTGGTGATGTGGCTCCCCACAACCCCACATACCTTCTTCGGTCCAGTAATCTTGGTACCTGAAGTAGAAGCTGAATCCTAATGCTAAGGTTAGCACAAACTTGTTGACCTTAAGTTCCTTGGTAAGGGTGTGGAGCAGATCGAAACAACTCCAAAAACAAGCCTCGTACTCGGGCACTGTATGACCACCTTGTCGCAAGGCGTCGAACTCGTTGAGTTGATGCTCAACAAATTTCTTAGAAATATACCTCTCCTGTAACTATCCCTCGAACAGATCCTATGACATGTCACCGATGACCATGTTCAAAAGTGGCAGGAGCATTTTCCACCATAAAAGAGTGCTCCCCTCAGTTGAAGAACCACCATGCAGACCTTCATGATGGAGGTCATAATCGTGAAGTGCGAAGCACAACGCCTTGATCTACAACCATGCCTCGGTGACACAGCCATCCACGACACTCGTGGACTCAATAACTCAACTTTCTCAAGTTTTTGGTGGATGCTAACGGTACTAGCTAGGGCGCACTATGGACCCTCAGGGGTATAGGTGCCCTAGCCTCATCTCAATACTGATGGTGAATGAAGGCCCTTGAAATTACCCGAAAGAGCCTTGTTAGACCACCATCGTCCCTTACTACAAGAGAATCCATCCCAAGGACTTGTTCCTCCCCTTGGGGGTTAGACTCTGAGGGTGTGAAACTTCTGGAGGCGTCGCACTTCCATCCATGATACCTCACCGTGAATCTCTATGGTGTCATCTAACAGTGATTATCCCAAAGGAAATTTAAAGTTTTAAGTAGTGTTAGGTTAAGACTCAAGGGTTTACTATAGTGGAAATCATGGAAATCCACAGTCACAGGGTTGAACTCGCTCTGATACCATATGTAATGGCCCCATCGTTACGCCAACAAGTGAATTTTTCTTTTTTTTCTTTCAGAAGATAAGAGGCAAGAAATCAACATTCTAGAAGCCATAACAACAAGGGTTCGACAAAGTTGAAAAGGTTCCAAAATAAAAATATTATGGATCCGAACCATTTCACATTATTATATATTTGCAGAAATATACAAAGTAGGGCATGCTAGATTAGGAGTTAAAATTAACTCAGATATATTCTTTCTTACTCAAAATTAGGCAGGATTTTATACTGCAGTACATAACAGAAACAATCACTCGAGATTTATAATAACATAACCCAAATTAATTTGGATCTCTCCGGTTTTCATATGCATACAATTTAATCATAATTTAAATTAAAAAAACATATTTAAAAAGGTTTATATTTATCTTTCTTTATAAGAATTTGATGTTATATAAAAATTTATGAAATTTATATTTTATAATAAATTGATCTTTTTAGAATTTGGATCTTCCATTCTTCACTTATAACCAGGGATCACGACTTCTCTTCCAACAAAATATAAAAAAAAAACTAAAATGAAATAAGGGAAAACATAGAAAAATTGAAAAGGTTCTATTTTTTTTTTTTTTTAAATAAAGAATAACATGTACATCACTTATAATTTTTTCTTTTAATTGGGCTCTCAATACATGATAAACAATAATTGATAATAAAATAGGTATTGTAATTTTTACTTATTTTTACTCTACAATTTTGTTATAATAATAATAATCTAAATAGATCACAACTAAATCATACACTCAACTATTTGATTGGTAAAGTTTATAGAGATATATGTTCTTTACCCTATCCTCTCCTGCCTTATAAATTGTAATAGTAAACTCTAAATATCATTCAACAACTGCATATTACAAACTTAATAATTTCAACATATAATTCCAAACATCTATAACAATCCTAATTAAACTAAAAAAAAAACTCACCAAAAACTAAAGTAAAACATTAACTTACTCCATTATAAATTCATCTAAACCCATTTTTAAACAAACAAGTTTACGCATGTCCATTCATATCTTTCACAAAAATGTTATTACTATTGCCCAATAACCTTCTACCAACAATTCACCCTACGGACGTATCCAACAGCCACATGATCTTGAATCCAAAAAACTAAGTCGAGTTTGCCCAGCGTGATTCATGGTGTTTGCCAACGAAAAAAATATGGGGATTTGCCATTACTTGCCTTTGCTGTCATGATTCTTAGTGAAGGGTCGCACTACCGACTACCATGCAGAAGTAAACCAAAGAAGATACATTTAACATAAGTAAACAGAAGGCTTACCCCAAAGACATTTAAGAACATAATATTTAACTGGTTGCTCTCAATCCTGACAAGCTTAGTGTTTTCCAAGGGCTGGGAAAAAGGTGTGACTCACAGCCAATGGTAATTCACTAACTGAGGCAAGGGTAGATTATTTTTTGTAAAATTTAAAAATACGGGTATCGTTGCTAAGGGAAAAATTCAATGCTAAAGTCTTTCGACAACCACAGTCATGTCGTAAAATTTCCACCTGTGTACAATAATTAATGCTAACAGACTTGAAGGTCAGTCGCAGGCTACATCATTAGCACTGTAATTACACAACAAAACCACAGTCACACGAAATACCTGATTTCCGTTCTAAAAGAAATAAATGGCAATTTCGCTAGGAGACCAACGCATGTTTAGCAGTAGTTTAAAAGCAAAAATGAAGTCATCTACAGGTAAATCACCAAGAAACAATTGCATTCTAAAGTCTGAATGGTTTTAAAGAAAAATCACAGTCATCTAATCACGGAAAAAATTTGGGTCATTCCAGCCACAATGTCGTTAAGGAGTTTAACAGTACCAATGTTGTCTAGTTAGAGGAATTTTGCAAATTTAAATATAATAATGGTTTAGTTTAATAATAAGAGTGTTGAGTGAGAACATGGCAATTGCTGTGTAAGACGCCAGGAAAATGCCTCCCTAAAATGTAACAACGCAGTTCCTATATATTACAATGGCAGTCATTATATCAAGTAAACATAGTCAATAATTTACACCATAGCCAATCAAATGAAATCGCAGTCAAATTCCCCAACCAAGCACTAAAGTTCCTCAAATGCCACCGAGACAAAACACAGAGAAAATAAACCAAACACGTAGAGAGTTATAAATACAGAGCCCAAATACAACACAGAGATCAAACACAGTCATGTTTATAAAACATCGAGAGTATTATTTCCATGGAATGCCTTAAATCCTGAGCTAGAATGTCTAGGAGTGTATTGAGACTCAAAGTCAAATTTAGGGCATAGGAAAAAAAAGGTGCAAGGACCAACAATCATCCAATGACAAAGGTAGCCGACGGGGGGGGTTCGTCCTTCGCTTCACCATCCTTGCACATAAAAACATGATGTTGAGATCCATAGGTATTTTAATGCTAAGGCGACGACCATAGATCGGGCTCCTGGCCGACTGCTGAGGCGAGGACTGGTGGGATAGGGAAGAAGGATAAACAACAAATAAGGTCTCACTCAACACAGCAAGGTGGTCAGGACGTACAGGAAAACGAAGGCCATGGGAGTCACCAATCATCGAGTTAGGATAAGAAAAGTTCAGTCATCAATCTAACATTCAATCTACTTACCTAATCAACATGCAGATCCAAGCAAAAACCTACAACATCTATTATACAGAATGAAAAGATAGTGCCATTACCTGTTCGTCCACTCTGAGTGACGTTTGCGCACTCCGTTCATCTCCCGCTCGCCAACCGTCGAGACTTCATCGGTACCTCCCTGCCAATGCTAGGGGTACTCTTCTTCCCCCTTAGCTCCCTGAGCTGCAAAGGGGCCACTCACACTATCCAGAGGTTCATCTAGCTCCCAACTTGCCTCGCAAGGCGGAGCTACAACTCCTCTCTGAGCTGGGTATCCTAACTCCCACAAGTAAATCAGTCAAGTAGATACCTCTCTGAGTTGGGTATCCCAACTCCCACAAGTAAATCAGTTAAGTAGATACCTCTCTGAGCTGGGTATCCCAACTCCCATAAGTAAATCAGTCAAGTAGATATTTCTGCAGCGTAACGTTACGCAAACAGAAGATTTTTTCATCCTTCTCCTTCATTTTATAGAGTTTTGAACTTTCTTTATTTCCTAAAATCTCATTTAATTAAAGTTTTAAAAATAAATTCCTAAGAATTCCTCTCCGTACAAGTGTCCCCCATCCCCTACATTCCTCCATAAATTAATTTCTTTAATTAAGTAATTATCTTTACTTCCGTCACTCACCTAGAGTTGCTCCTATAATCACTCCTAGGTGTCCCCAAATTCTCTTACTTCTTTACTAAGTTGACTTTTTTCTTTTTCCCTTAAGTTCCCCCTTTTTCCCTTTTTATGTTACCTCTTTTCCCTAGTTTCCCCTCTTTTTTATTTCCCATCTTTCCCCTTTTACTTAGAACTCAAAAAGGCAGGTGTGAAATTTGGTCGACCGGATATTTTCTTTCCGGCAATAAGTTTTCGGCTGAAAGATAGTTCGGCCGAAACATTGTTCGGCCGAAAAATAGTTCGGCCAAACTATATTTCAGCCGAACTATCTTTCAGCCGAAAGATGGTTTATATATTAGCCACACATCGAATTTGCAATGTTTAGAATTTTTTTTTGTTGTATTCGCTCTGTGTCACGAGAGCTTTGTGTTGCTCTGCAACATCTTTGTGTCGCTCTGTGTTACGAGCGCAGCGGTCGTGGTCGCAGTGGTCGTGGGCACCGGGGTCGCAGGGGTCATGGGCGCCGAGGTCGCAGTGGTCGTGGGTGTCGTGGACGCTGAGGTCGCAGGTGTTGTGGGCACCAAGGTTGCAGGGGTTGTGGAGAAATTGCGAGCGTCGAGGATAGGTATGTTTTTTAAAAAAATTACTAAATGTCATAAATCGAGGATTCACCAATTAATTGGTTGAAAACACAGAATGTTGTTAGAGAATGGAATAAACTTTAAAGTATAAAATCAATTTCTTAGAAAGGCTAAGAGATAGGTTGAATAATCGAAGCTGGTCTTTGAATGGTAGGAAGACGAGACCTTCACGCCCAACTTTTGGAGATTGATTAATCCAAAATACCATTTTCACCTCGCACCAATATGTCATACATCCAACCACAAAATTGTCTTGAAAGATACAGGCATTTTGTAATGTTTTCATAAACATTTTTTTCCATTCATTATTTTCCATTCATTTTTCTCATCTTTCCGTATTCGGTAATGTCCTCTCATTTGCGCCAACAACTTGTGACACCTCTTACCTGTTACTTGTTACCTTTTACCTGTTACTTGTTACATGTTACCTGTTATGACAGCGAAAACAACGTCCTCTCATTTGCACCAACAGCTTGTGACACCCTGTAAGTAAGCAAGCAAGCAAGCAGTTGTCAATGGATCTTTTCATATATGTTGCACGTTACAGTATTTATTTTTTCTGCTAAGTATTTGTCCCTCAAACTCAACTAGATCGCCCAAATTTCTATAGATTGTAAGTTTAGAGTTGAATCAAAATGTAAGAGATGTATTCTCTATAAATTAAAATATTGTTTATTTATAAATTAGGAAATATTAGAGCAAAAGTTTAGGTATGCACACGTAAAAGTTAGGATAAATTAGATTGGAGTAGATTTTTTAAATATCTTTGCAGATGGAAGATGATATCTATTTAGGATAAATCAGAATTGGTTTAATAAGTTTGTAATAAGTTTCATGGCATAAAACAAATAATTTATCATTTAATTGACTTATATGATTGTGATTGTTAATTACTTCAAACAAATAATTTATCATCATATGGATAATATGATTGTCATCGTGAATTAGTTTATGTTGATCTTTTAATGAGTTTAATAAACTGCATCCATCAAACTTAAACTTTTAATTAATAATTTATTAGTTAATTGGTTAATATGAATGTTATTGTAAATCATCTTGTGTTTATTTTCTAATTATTAAAATACAAAATAGTCACGTGATATTGTGAAAAAAGGTTCATAATGTAAAATAAATTATAGTTGAGGAGGTTAGTTTTATAAGATTCTAAGACAAAACTTTGTTTTCTATTATTTTTTTCATTGTTTATGAGATTGGAATTAAAGCATTATTTTA
>JZKD02S1499397.1:732646-742867 GCA_000966675.3 Picea glauca | reverse complement strand
AGAGGGGTTTTGATGTAATAGATTTGTTAGCATTAATAGTGCGCCGCAGAAAAACCATCATTGAAGACAGTGCACACTGGAAAGTAGTTGACATATACAAAAAGTGGAGCACGCAGGAAAAAGTGAAAAAGTGAAAACTGTCAGTGTGGAACAATTGTCAGTATGTTGTCCCACTATAAAGTCAGAAAAAGGGGGAAAATGTGGTCATTTGTGTTTTTTCTCTAAGGAGAAGAACATAGAGAGAAATCTAAGCATGAGAGAGTGATAATTTGGGAGAGCATGTTGAGAATTATAGATCCGCAGTCCGAATCTTAGCAAGATGTCACCACCACGAGTTGGAGCGTCGAGTAGGGTCGGTCAAAACATGGGAAGCAATGCTCAGGTGATGCAACCAAGGACACAAGACATGTAGACAGTTGTGGATGTGGATGAAATACATACGCCAAAATATGATCCAACTAGCACGCAAGTGGAGGAGGAACAAAACCCATCACAGGAGGCCAAGCATCCTGAGGAAGACGTGAAAAGGACAGAGTCTGATGCATCGAGAGGGAATGGGCCACAACATGAAGGATAGGCCATGGGTTTAGCACAGCAGGGCCTAAAGCCGGAAGAAGAGAAAAAAATGGAGCAAGAGGGTGTATGGGAGGTTGGGGTGTCATCCCCATGAGAGGAGAAGAAAGCTTGAGCTGAAAGTAGTGCACAATGAATACCACACGCACATGCATAGTTGGAAAGAGTAATGCCAAAAATCCCATAGGGAGTAAAAGAAGACGATGAAATGATAGGAGGATTAAACGATATGAAGTACTCAGATCACAACGTAGCAAACACAGTCAAATTCCAGGATTTGGCGCAACACAATTATATCAAATGTAAGAGAGAGGGCCCATCAGGTGCACCACTGGAGCCTACGTAGTGGATCCTAGGGCTCTACAACAAAGGGATTATGAACTTGCTTGATATACCACACTTTGGGCATGGTAAACATATCAACGGATGTGTAAAACACCTCCTAGCAAGGGTGGATGGAGGAATTTTGTGGATGGATAGGCCAATGCCTATCAGTGTGGATTTAATAGCTACAATCAATGGGATACCCATGGATGGGGAGAAGCCAGAACAATATCTGGAGGATAAAACTAAGGCAAAGTCCATCTCCAATGAAATCAAGGCGAAATATGGCATGGATAGAGGAAATAGGGGAATCATGATCAAGGACATAAATGATCCTATGACAAGATTTGCTAAAAGGATGCTAGGGTGAAAATTAATGCGCAAAGGCAGGAAGGAAGAAGTACCAACAAGAGTGGTAGCGGTTGCAACACAGTGTGTGAAGGGGAGATTGATGAGTTGGGGCCCTTATTTTGTTAATTCTTTCTTGGAGGACTACAAGGATACACAAGACTAGGGATTTGAGTTCCACTACTTGTGGTTTCTCATCCTCATTGCACTTATAGGGTGGCAAGAACCGGCGTATAGTATGTTCCTTCAGAGAGTAGGAAAGTGTGGCACATCCCAATACAATTCCTTAAAGAGCACAACAAACCCAATGACAAAGAAAGTGAACAACGATGTATTCGCTCTATACCTTTTGGAGATCCATAACCACTTAGCAGACATGTGGAGGATTTACCCTGAGACAGTCCAAGATTTTGGATAAATTGCCAACTTTCAGGCAATGCACCATAGCATGTGGATGCAGGCAAAGAGGGACCCAACCAAGGAGTGGATACAACTAAGATAATGCATGACAATGAAAGATATACAAATGGAGGTCCAGGATTGGCTTGATGAATGGAAGGTACTAGTAATTCCAAAGCCAACCGTATAGACTCAAGCGTAGGACAGAACATTCCCTGCGCAACAGATAGGCATAAATGGTGTCATCAAGAAGAAGAAGACAAAACAAGGACCAGTGGGGGGGAATCAACCCAATTCAAAAGAAATGTAGGACGTAGAAGAAACCATAGGGTGGTTCCATATAAGGTTCACTGCTCACAAAGAAGACATTGAGAGATTCAACAGAACAAGTGCATGCAGAAGAAGAAAGGACGGAGACACATGATATACCCGTGATGGAATAAATTGGGCAAGGGACAAGCATGGATACATAGATTCCAGAAGCATCTGAGCCATCAGATGCCCCAAAGAAGAGAACATGGGAGAAAGAAAGTGGCGCTAGGAAGAAGGAGAAGGCCCATAGAACACCACCTTATACATCGCTGACAACAGATGATGTCGAATTAGTAGCCACAACAATTGAAGATCAACTAACAGAGATTTGGCAGAATACCGAGAAGCATAGGGCTTCAATTTTTTAGCAGGTGCAAGAGGTAAAAACTATGATGGAACAATTAAAGATCAGGGAAGAGCAACGATAGAAATACACACCAATGAAGACTATGGAAGGAGTGCCAGCTGGGGAAACAATACAGATCATAGAGCAATGGAGCACAAACTTCACGATCACACCAGATATGTTGTACATTGACTAGGATGCAGCACAGAAGCCCCTAAAGGAGATAGAGACATTGGACTTGGCGTTGCCCAAGATCTTGACAAAGGCATTGTACAAATTACAGATTAGTGTCATGCAGAAAATTCAGTTCAGGGAAAGGTTGGATGCGACAAATCTATAGATACCCCATGAAGATAACATCTCATTATAAAAATAAGTTAGCCAAGAAGGTCATGGGAAGAACATAACGCAACAGGAATTGGAGGAGATGGAGAAGTACATTGGCACAGTATTCCAAACCATCCTGGACCACGCGGAGTCAGAGGAAGTATCTTCTGAGGAGAAGATGATCAAAATAGTGTAGGCCTTGGAGCAGTACAAGGAACAAATGAAGGAGCTGGATGAGCGTGGAATACCCGCTACTCCTCCAAAAGTAAGAGCGCAACGAGAGAAATACACAACAAAGTCTGTGGAGAATATAGTGGAGACGATACATAAGATGACAGAGTTGTTGGAAAAAAGTGGCCAACTATGGACATAGTTATAAGAATATGGAAGCTTGCAAGAGTTGCAAGGAAAGGAGGATAGGGTCCACGCATTAATGACAGGCTCGAAACAGAGACAGAAGACAATGTCACTGCCAGAAAAGATTAAGACATCTGCAGAAATGAAGAGCTTGCAGTCAGAAGAAGAGGAAGTGCTAGCAGAGAAGGTTGCGAGGCAAGCTCAGTTGGAGCCTCTCAGGAAAAGGATGAACAGTTGTTCATAGAGATTGATGCAACAAAATCAAGGGTGGAGTAGATGGGCTTGGAGGGAGGAGAAATATTGAACCTCCATTCACCATGCAGATGGTATAAGCCATGGTGGAAAAGAGCAGCCAGGCTCAGGCGCAATGTCAGTGAGCAACAGAAAGGTATGAATCACTGGAACAAGCAGTAAAATATGCAGTAGACACTGAGTGACTCGAGATAAGTCATGATGTTAGTGTTGAGGGCCTATTGGCACAAGCCAATTTTGGAAGAAAATCAAGTAAGTTTGAAGAAATCAAGGCAACGCCAGAAAATGGGGAGCGTGACGGAAATAAAAGAAAAGTCGCGCCGAAAATAGAGGAAATCCAGCACCAAGGAAAATCAGTTACAAAGTGGACAAACTATTGTGGAGCAGTTGGAAAGTGGACAAACCTAATTCTCTTAAGGTTAGGGATTTTGCAAGGGCTTTGTCCCATTTTGTTGTATAAGTAGAATGCATTAGGACTATGAAAATGTTGTGCTTTAGTTGGTTAAGAGGTTTTTTCGAGAGATTGGTTAGAAGTTCTCAATCTTGTGAGGACTATTTCAATCTGTGGAGATCGATTGTAATGGAGGAAGAAATGTATAGTGCACAACACTTGATTTTGCANGGAAATTATAAGGTTAATGTTAGAAAGATGTAGGAAATGTTAGATCTCATTGAACATTAAGAAATGTATATTCAACAGACTATTTGGCATCCTACTTGGGCACATTGTATGAAAATAGGGATTGATAGTAGACCCTGCAAAGATTGTTGTTATTGTCAATTTACCACCGCTAAAGTCAGTGCGCGAGTTGAGAGAAACATTACGTCACACATGGTACTATAGGAAATTCATAAAGGGCTATGCAAAGATTATTTCACCCATGGAGAATATACTAAAGAAAGACATCAGGTTTTAGTGGAATGATGAATGCCAAGAGAGCTTGGACACACTGAAAGAGAAGATGATGACAACACCAATTTTGAGCTTTCCAGATTGGACAAAATAATTTCATGTGCATGTGGACACTTCATCCATTGCACTTGGAGTAGTTTTGGCACAACCAGAGGAAGGAGACATCGATCACCCAATATTGTTTGCTAGTGGGAAGTTTTATGAGCCTGAGCATAACTATAATACTACAAAAAGGGAAGGTTTGGCTATGGTATATGCCTTACACAAGTTTAGACTTTATTTATTGGGTCAACATTTTAAGATGTTTATAGATCATTCCTATTTGAAGTACCTAGTGAACAAGCCAGTGTTGTATGGGGGGATTTGTAGATAGTCGTTATTGTTTGAGGAATATGAATTTGAAATCATAGTAAAACTAGGGGAGCTGAATGCAGGACCAAAGCATCTGTCAAGAATTACTAATGGAGAGGAGCCAAAGAACTTGGAGGAGAATTTTACTGATGCTAACTTATTTTCTTTTCAGATTGTTGATGATTATTTTGATGACATTGTTGGATTATTGAGTATAGGAATGGCTCCCAAGGAATTTAGTGTTGCGCAGGAAAAAAATAGTTGGTAGTGTGCATTGCAGACAATCAGATGATTGCAAGTCATTTATACAAGCTAGGTGCATATGGAATTCTGAGAAGATGTGTGATGGAGCATGAACGCTCCATGGTGTTAGCAAAATCACATGAAGGAATAGCTGGAGGGAACTATGCAGGAAATCCTACAACACAAAAGGTGTTGCAGGCATGATTATGGTGGCCTACAGTGCATAAGGATGCAAAGGAATATTGTCATACATGTGATGTCTGTCAGAGGGTGGGAAAACCATCTAGAAGGGATGAAATGCCACTTATGCCCCAAGTAACTTTACAGGTATTTGATAAATGGGTTGTGTATTTCATTGGACCCATTAACCCACCAACAAGTAGGTCAGGAGCTAGTTACATCATCACTGCGACAATATACTTAACCAGATGGGCAGAAGCATCCCTAGTGAAGGATTGCGACATAGAATTTGCAGCGTAGTTTCTCTTTGAGAACGTGGTGACCCTATTTGGATGTCCCAAAAATTTTTTGAGTGACCAGGGAACTCATTTTATTAGCGTTACAATCAGAGCTATGACAAAATAATTCATGATACATCATCGAAAGAGCACACCTTACCATCCCCAGGAAAAATGGTACAGTAGAAGCTTTGAACAAGATTATAGAAAATGCATTGACAAATATTTTCAATGTGAATAGGGATGATTGGGATTTGAAGGTATCAACAATATTGTGGGCTTACAGGACTACATGCAAGAAGTTTACATGACAAACACCATTCAAAATGGTGTATGGGCAGGAAGAAGTGGTTCCATTGGATTATTTAGTACCTAGTCTGCGCATTGAAACAATCACCAACATGACATAAGAAGGTGTTGCACATGAAATATTGGATCAACTGATGGAGCTGTAAGAAGACAAAATTTTAGCAGGATTTGACCAAGAGGTACAGAAAGAAAAGGACAAATCTTGGCATGAAAGGAACATAAAGAAGAAAATCTTTAAGGAAGGAGATCTAGTTCTCCTCTATGACAACAGGTATCTACGACACCCTGGGAAGTTCAAGATGCATTGGTTAGGGCCTTATTAGGTAGAGGCCATCACAAATGAGGTGTTGTGCAATTGAAAGATCTTACAGGGAAGAATCTCATAGGACTGGTGATGGTAGTCAACTGAAGTTGTATCAAGATAGTTGAACTAACAACTTGAGGTGAAACAAAGGGATAAGGTATGATTGTACATATTGTATATAGTAGATGTTATAAGAAAATGACAAAAATCCATAAAAAGAATAAATGTAAGAAAAAGACAAAAATATAGAAGAATATTAGAGGGGTTTTGATGTAATAGATTTGTTAGCATTAATTGTGCGCCACAGAAAAACCATCGTTGAAGACAGTGCACACTGGAAAGTAGTTGACATATACAAAAAGTGGAGCATGCAGGAAAAAGTGAAAAAGTGAAAACTGTCAGTGTGGAACAATTGTCTGTACGTTGTTCCGCTATAAAGTCCGAAAAAGGGGGAAAATGTGGTCATTTGTGTTTTTTCGCTAAGGAGAAGAACATAGAGAGAAATCTAAGCATGAGAGAGTGATAATTTGGGAGAGCATGTTGAGAATTATAGATCCGCAGTCCGAATCTTAGCAAGATGTCACCACCACGAGTTGGAGCGTCGAGTAGGGTCGGTCGAAACATGGGAAGCAATGCTCAGGTGATGCAACCAAGGACACAAGACATGTCGACAGTTGTGGATGTGGATGAAATACATACGCCAAAATATGATCCAACTAGCACGCAAGTGGAGGAGGAACAAAACCCATCACAGGAGGCCAAGCATCCCGAGGAAGACGCGGAAAGGATAGAGTCCGATGTGTCGAGAGGGAAAGGGCCACAACACGAAGGATAGGCCATGGGTTTAGCACAACAGGGCCTAGATATGGAAGAAGAGCAAAAAATGGAGCAAGAGGGTGTATGGAAGGTTGGGGCGTCATCCCCATGAGAGGAGAAGAAAGCTCAAGCTGAAAGTAGTGCACAATGAATACCACACACAAAGGCATAGTTGGAAATAGTAATGCCAAAAATCCCATAGGGAGTAAAAGAAGACGATGAAATGATAGGAGGATTAAATGCTATGAAGTAGTCAGATCACAACGTAGCAAACACAGTCAAATTCCAAGATTTGGTGCAACACAATTATATGGAATGTAAGGGAGAGGGCCCATCAGGTGCACCACTGGAGCCTACATAGTGGATCCTAGGGCTCTACAACAAAGGGATTATGAACTTGCTTGATATACCACACTTTGGGCATGGTAAACATATCAACGGATGTGTAAAAACCCTCCTAGCAAGGGTGGTGGAGGAATTTTTTGGATGGATAGGCCAGTGCCTATCAGTGTGGATTTAATAGCTACAATCACTAGGATACCCACGGATGGGGAGAAGCCAGAACAATATCTGGAGGATAAAACTAAGGCAAAGGCCATCTCCAATGAAATCAAGGCGAAATATGGCATGGATAGAGGAAATAGGGGAATCATGATCAAGGACATAAATGATCCTATGGAAAGATTTGCTAAAAGGATGCTAGGGTGAAAATTAATGCGCAAATGCAGGAAGGAGGAAGTACCAACAAGAGTGGTAGCGGTTGCAGCGCAGTGTGTGAAGGGGAGATCGATGAGTTGGGGCCCTTATTTTCTTAATTCTTTCTTGGAGGACTACAAGAATACATAAGATTGGGGCTTTGAGTTCCACTACTTGTGGTTTCTCATCCTCATTGCACTTATAGGGTGGAAAGAACCGGCGTATAGTATGTTCCTTCAGAGAGTAGGAAAGTGTGGCACATCCCAATACAATTCCTTAAAGAGCTCAACAAACCCAAAGACAAAGAAATTGAACAACGATGTATTCGCTCTATACCTTTTGGAGATCCATAACCACTTAGCAGACATGTGGAGGATTTCCCCTGAGACAGTCCAATATTTTGGATAAATTGCCAACTTTCAGGCAATGCACCATAGCATGTGGATGTAGGCGAAGAGGGACCCAACCAAGGAGTGGCTACAACTAAGCTAATTCATGACAATGCAAGATATACAAATGGAGGTCCAGGAGTGGCTTGATGAATGGAAGGTACTAGTAATTCCAAAGACAGTGCCAACCGTATAGACTCAAGCACAAGACATAACATTCCCTACACAACAGATAGGCATAAATGGTGTCATCAAGAAGAAGAAGACAACATAAGGACCAGTGGGGGGGAATCAACCCAATTCAAAAGAAATGTAGGACGTAGAAGAAACCATAGGGTGGTTCCATATAAGGTTCACTGCTCACAAAGAAGACACTAAGAGATTCAACAGAACAGGTTCATGCAGAAGAAGAAAGGACAGAGACACATGATATACCCGTGATGGAATAAATTGGGCAAGGGACAAGCATGGATACACAGATTCCAGAAGCATATGAGCCATCAGATGCCCCAAAGAAGAGAACATGGGAGAAATAAAGTGGCTCTAGGAAGAAGGAGAAGGCCCATAGAACACCACCTCATACATCACTGACAATAGATGATGTCGAATTAGTAGCCACAACAATTGAAGATCGACTACTAGAGGTTTGGCAGAATACCGAGAAGCATAGGGATTTAATTTTTTAGCAGGTGCAGGAGGTAAAAACTATGATGGAACAATTAAACATCAGGGAAGAGCAATGATTGAAATACACACCAATGAAGACTATGGAAGGAGTGCCAGCTGGGGAAACAATACAGATCATAGCGTAGTGGAGCACAAACTTCATGATCACACCAGATATATTATACATTGACGAGGAGGTGGCACAGTATCCCCTAAAGGAGATAGAGACATTGGACTTGGCATTGCCCAAGATCTTGACAAAGGCATTATACAAATTACAGATTAGTGTCACGCAAGAAATTCAGTTCAGGGAAAGGTTGGATGCGACAAATCTATAGATACCCCATGAAGATAACATCTCATTATAAAAATAAGTTAGCCAAGAAGGTGAGGGGAAGAAGATAACGCAACAGGAATTGGAAGATATGGAGAAGTACATTAGCACAGTATTCCAAACCATCCTGGACCACGCAGAGTCAGAGGAAGTATCTTCTGAGGAGAAGATGATCAAAATAGTGTAGGCCTTGGAGCAGTACAAGGACCAAATAAAGGAGCTGGAGGAGCATGGAATACCTGCTACTCCTCCAAAAGTAAGAGCGCAACGAGAGAAAGACACAACAGAGTCTGCGGAGAATATAGTAGAGACGATACATAAGATGATAGAGTTGTTGGAAAAAAATGGCCAGCTATGGACATAGTTATAAGAAGATGGACGCTTGCAAGAGTTGCAAGGAAAGGAGGATAGGGTCCATGCATTAATGACAGACTCGAAACAGAGACAGAAGACAATGTCACTACCATAAAAGATTAAGACATCTGCAGAAATGAAGAGCTTACAATCAGAAGAAGAGGAAGTGCTAGTAGAGAATATTGAGAGGCAAGCTCAGTTGGAGCCTCTCAGGAAAAGGATGAACAATTGTTCATAGAGATTGATGCAACAAAATCAAGGGTGGAGCAGATGGGCTTGGAGGGAGGAGAAATATTGAACCTCCATTCACCACGCAGATGGTAGAAGCCATGGTGGAAAAGAGCAACTGGGCTCAGGCGTAATGTCAGTGAGCAACAGAAAGGTATGAATCACTGGCACAAGCAGTAAAATATGCAGTAGACACCGAGTGACTCGAGATAAGTCACGATGTTAGTGTTGAGGGCCTATTGGCACAAGCCAATTTTGGAAGAAAATCAAGGAAGTTTGAAGAAATCAAGGCAACGCCAGAAAATGGGGAGTGTGACGGAAATAAAAGAAAAGCCACGCTGAAAATAGAGGAAATCCAGCACCAAGGAAAATCATTTACAAAGTGGACAAACTATTGTGGAGAAGTTGGAAACTGGACAAGCATCGACTTGGAGAGCGGTTGGATCATGGACCAACCGAGATTGAGTAGTTGGAAAATGGACAAACCCAATTCTCTTAAGGTTAGGGATTTTGCAAGGGCTTTGTCCCATTTTTTTGTATAAGTAGAATGTATTAGGACTATGAAAATGTTGTGCTTTAGTTGGTTAGGAGGTTTTTTCGAGAGATTGGTTAGAAGTTCTCAATCTTGTGAGTACTATTCCAATCTGTGGAGATCGATTGTAATGGAGGAAGAAATGTATAGTGCACAACACTTGATTTTGCATGAAGAATAATAAAGAGTTGGAGCGACTCATCTTTGTGGGCGTATCCCTAGGAGGGGGTGAACGATGGTATTTATGGGTTATGTGTGTATATGTACAATATTTTTGATTATGTTTACTTTAATAAGTTTTATGATGAACATGTTAGAATAGTGAAGGAAATAATATTGCACACTAAGGATAAACTAATGAAATATTAATAGAATTTATGGATTAAGGAA
>JZKD02S1499397.1:679118-694748 GCA_000966675.3 Picea glauca | reverse complement strand
TGATGTAGTCTATCTGTTCCAAGGATTGATGTGCCTTCTCATGCCATCGATGCATGTCTTTATAGGTTGTCATCCCCATAAGGTTATCTTCTTGGAAATCAGCTATGCGAGCGGCAAAGAGGTCTCTTTCCCTTGTGAATTATGCATACATATCTCGGAACTCACACTTTAAGAGTACCACCGCCTGTGTTGAATTTTGTTAATACTTCTCTTGATGTCGCAAATGGTCCAACTCTTTCTTCATGGAGGCTACCTCCCTTTCATCCATTTTTTCCCTGTCTAAAGTGGCATCGGTTATGGCCATCCCTGCTCTGATTAGCTCAGTCATCTTATCACTTTATGTGTCAAATAATGTCTCCTCTATGGTTATGAACAAGATGTTATTGAGCGTGAGCTTCCTTTTCTTGCATGTTCTTCTCATCATAGCTTTATTTTTCCTATCATAAGCAATTTCCTGTATGTCGGTGATTTCATCTACTGGTTCAGGAATCTGTTGATCTCCCCAGGGCAGATTATTGCCTAGGCTTCCTCCCATATAGAGGTGTTCCATGGTAGGTTCTCTTAGTTCCTTAGCAGGGGAATTTCCTGTATGTTCCAGTGACTTGGACTTCTGCTTCTCCTCGTYAGATGACAAAGTATTTATCCTAGATGGAGAAGTAGGTGAAGGATCAATATTGGCTGAGAGTTTGGCCATTGGGATGTTGATTTCTAGCTACCCCATTCCTTCTTCTTGTTCACCTATATCCAAGTCATTCTTAGAGATGTCATCATGAGGTTGTGTTTCTAGCTGATTGAGAAACACAGTTTCAAGAGTGTTCCTAGCCTTATGGTCTCCTTCCTGGGGATTTGGGACTAAAACATCGGAAGATGGAGCAGATATTTGTTAGAAAAACAGGATCGCGGAGCAATAAAATAAAAAAAATGTGGAAATAAAACACAGAAGATACACAATACAATAGAGACATAGATATACGTGGTTCACCCAGTGTAGGCTACGTCCACCAGAGAAATTGCCAGGTCCTTCCTTTATTATTATCCAGCACATGAAGGGATACAACCTACAACAAACCCGTTGTAACTTCATCTTCGTTCTCTCACAATCTCTTATCTCAGAATACAATATTCGTTATCATACCTAGCCACAATACATTTCCCTCATAAAATAGGGTTGCCTTCTAGGGAAAAAAACCCTAACATAATTTCTACCGTTAGATCTGCGATCTTATAATGAACGGTCCAAATTTACAATGAAATTACAATATACATTTACAAGGCAATTTTTCCTTCGGGGACTTCGCTCCTAAACCCCCGCTAGGGGCCCGCTTTCCCCCAGACCCCGTAGAGGGGGTAACCCCCCTTTGCACTCACCTGCGTGGAAGAGTGTAAATTCTTCTGGGGTGTAAATTTTTCATGGGGTATAAACACGGCTGAAAATAAAGACCTCTGAATCTAGAAGATAACCAGGCTCCACAACCAACAATGTTTCCCTTGGTTCCCCCTCTTGTATGATTGGTACCGAGGTTATGTGTGAAGCTTAAAAACCTTCCTCATCATCATATATGGTGATTAAATCTATGATTACAATAGGCATATCCATCCCACTTGATGCTCTTGCTGACCTTCGTTGAGTTGTAGTAGTCATCGACGATCCTGCTTGTGGTGACATAGGGTTGGTGTTTTCTTTGTCGGCACTCTCTTCCGGTGGAATTGTCTTTGAATTATTTAGTTATGCCTCTTTGTTTGTATAGTCCTAGATAATTCTCAAAGGTCCTATCAAAGGATTAAGTGGGGGATCTTCCCCTAATCTTTGCATATCTCTCTTGGCTTCTTCTAGTAACAATATCCCACTTCTTTGTGCCTTGGTTGCTTCTACTGCTCGGTTTTCTTCTCTTACCCTAATGGTTTATTGAGAAGTGTGCTCTATAGTCTCAACTTGTTCATCCATGGTCATTTCTTTGAATTTGATCATAGTTGGGTTAGCCCTTCTATAGAGCACTTCCTCCCAGTCTTGGTCACCCTCGGTAAAGATCTCATCTTCGAAGCTATCATGAGCATATGGCCAACATGAGGACACCTGGGACGCATGATGGAGTACTAGGCCTTTTGGATCATGCTTGGGAAAATGGTCTGTGGGGAAACGATACTCAAGCTGACTCAATCCCTCTTGTTTCTCTTTTGCAATGTCTTTTACTATGTAAAACCCAATATGAAAACCATAGGGTGTGAAATCCCTCTTCTTATCCTTTACCAAAGAGGCATTATATCCTTGCAAAATGGTCTTGTAACAAATT
Organism: Picea glauca; assembly: GCA_000966675.3. Taxonomy (NCBI): domain Eukaryota; kingdom Viridiplantae; phylum Streptophyta; class Pinopsida; order Pinales; family Pinaceae; genus Picea; species Picea glauca. The sequence goes on along the minus strand of JZKD02S1499397.1, from coordinate 692,457 downwards.
TATCCAAATATGAGATGGCCAGGGACATGAACGGGGAGTAAGTGTGGTGTGCGAGTAGTCCCGAACACTCTGATATAAGTGCTTGTTTCTACAAAATACTAGTGGCCCACTTTGGAAATCATCTTTTGGGCTACCGCTAAAATCCTTGGGCATTCTTTTTTAAATATAATGAAGTGCACTTGGGATATGAACTCGCCACATATCAGGGCGTAAAATATTTTGTACCTATTTTTCCACAAAACATTGAAATAAACATGCACGTGTAATTGAGCAACATGCCAGCTTAAATTCATACCTGCGAAAATGCTTCTCATGCAGACTTATCCAATAGGTAAGATGCCATGTAGAAAACCGATGTTTCTCCATGTTTTGATGTCTAGGCCTGTAGGATGTTGATACTCTGCTACTTGGAAATGATGGCTCCCCAATTAAAACTACTCCCGAAGATTGCCATGGTATATGCTAAGGGCATCCATGCCTATGAACACTTTGAGAAATATTTTTTCCCATACAAGTGGTAGATTAAAGCCATTAAATACATATAAGGCTCTCTAAGATTTACCTTGTTGTACCAACCATTTCTCAAGTTTGTGAACTTCTTATCTTCTTTCCACCACGAGACTAGTAACCTGTTGGTTTCATGGAACTCATACAACCTCACCACAAATTATGTATTCAGTCTCTCCTTTGGGTCTCTGAGTTTGTAGTATTTTTGTACCTCTACTAGAAGAAATAGACCAACACATTCTCCCTCCCCATTATTGACCATGCATTTCATCACGTCTTTGTGGTCAATTATCCATCCAATGGTTTTGATGCAAGGAAAACCTGGGGTTCTTCAGCCCACCATATGCAAGTATGATCGCCTAATGTTCAGGAAAACCTAGTCATCCAATATCCTGACGTTTGGGTCATTGTTGGGTGTAAAATCTAGGTAATCTTCCTGATTCATTTTTTTAAAAAGACCCCCCCCCAATGTGGGAGCATTGCTTTAGATCCATTGATCGCCTCTGTGTCCCCGAAAGATGGAGGCTGGGTAAACTTATTTTTAGTGGAAGTTTGGATAATTGAATCCATCTTTGAAACAAAATCAAGTTCCCTTGTGGTCACTAGTATCGACCCTTCATCGATCTTCAATTCTTTCATATTGGGCATTCTTGGTGAGCGACTGATTTTCAGCTTTCGCGGAGGCATTTTCCTGCACAAAATGGAATATTAAGTTGCAAGACAAATGAGACAAGTGTCATTTGAAGCAATCATAAAATGTAAAAAATAAATCTCATGCTTACCTCTTCCTTACAGGAAATAATCTAGGCTTACTAGTAATTGAAGTGGCACAATGACCTGTTATCTCTTCGATGCTCTCTTTTGCACCTTCCTTTTCTTGGGAGATCAGTGATTTGTGAATGGAATACCATGCTTGGGAACAAACCTCACAAATTTAAAACATACCTACCTTGTCACATCAAGTATTAAATTTATAAGTACAGATATGATCTACACAGTCTATAACAGAATCCACATCATGCTCAAGATTAAATGCAACGTAGGCTGGCAACGCAGGAGCATGTTACTTTTAGAGTTCATTATAGAATTCAAATTTTTGAAAGTTGATCAACGCATGGCGTCGTGTTATCGGTTACGTGAATTTATTACTTATCTAACAAATCAAAAACCTCGTCCTTCACTTAGCTAGAGTTGTCTCCTCAAATCACCCAAGTGTTTTTCTCACTTTAACAGAACTAGTATGATCGGTATCAGGGATAAGCAAGATCGTTAAATGGAAAACATAGATCAACCAGGATCATTGACGTTGGAGGATAAAGATTCGATATAAAACCAAAAATTCGGTGTTCTAGCAATTAGTGGGTAGTTAATGAGTGCATCGACATCGATGGATTATCTTTGACATTGTTTCGTTGGTGCCTCTAGGAAAAAGTTATGATGTTGACCCGAACTATCGTGCAATGTTGATGTGGAGGTTCTGGCATGGAATTACAGATATGACATGAATAACATCAAAAGATGATGTGGGTAATCATTGAGCAATACTAACTATTTACGTGGAAAAACACATGGTGGTTGATTCGACCCCTTGGGCGTGAGAAGCGTTTCTTTTCGGTGTCGGGGATTTTATTTTTTGACACATGTTCCAGTGCCCTTTCTCCCTCTTCACCATTTTCGACGATATATCAATGATCGGCGATTTGTTTTTCCTATGTAGACAGTTTACCTTTCATATTTCGTCGATGCCGATGGTATATCGACGATTTGTAGAAAAACATTTCCCAAGTCAGGATCATCGATCGGTGCATGGATCTTTATAAAAAAAAATTTAAGTTGTGTGCAACTTAGTCTAATGGCATGTTTACTTAGAGAAAAGTGTCAAACTATTCAAAAAACTTCAAACCAAAATGAACATGATCGATGATAAAACAAAACAATAGAAAAACCCATTGATCCCTACACAACTAACTCCATTCAGATAATGACAAAGTGGTACCCAAAAGAAAAAGAAAAATTCTCAAAGACTTTTAGGCTGTGTTGAGTGCTCAACACTACCCTGTGTGCATGGGGGAGTTAGTGGAAACACTAAGGAAGGTCTGAGATGGGGGGGGAAATGGATAGATCAGATCACATTAAAGAGAAAGATACCATTATGATGGATCAAGAGGAGATCCAGGAAATTTTTCAAAAGGCACAAATGACGCGTAGTGGTCTACCCTACTAGTATCAACTCAATAGGAAGAAAAGAGTAGTAGCTAAGAGGGAAGGCTTGGAGAGTGACGAGGAAGAGGTAGAGGATCTTTGTGTTGTGGAGCACATCAAATAAATATTGTGCGCCACATATGAAAGAAAGACTAGACAAGCAAGATCTAATGAGGATGCAGGTACCCCTATCCAGATATGAATCAGTGTAGAACCTACAATCCCATGTATGATTAACACATCAACGAAGAAAGATTTGTTTAGAGAACAAGTGACAGATAGTTAGAGGAATCTAGGAGATTATAATAGAAGTGAGGGTACAAGTGGAACTATCAACAACAATGCAGGTAGTGGTACAAATGGAAGTACTAGTAGCAACACCAATGGGAGTTCAAGTCCAAACAACAATACACACATAGTAGTACCACACAGAGAAGGAACAACACACTCTACAATGGAAGGTGTAGATCCAACGATAAGATTACCATAGTTTCATGGAGATGGATCAGAAGACCCAGAGAAGCACCTACCCTTGTGTGAGCGAATATGGTAAGTGAAAAGAGTCATTGATGATGCATAAAAAGTAGCGCAGCTAGCAATAATGTTCAGAAACCACACGTTGGATTGGTATATGAATCTAGCAGTAAACAATCCACAGGGTGCACCGGGAACAGTAGCAAAGATCAAACATGCACTGATCATTGAGTTTCAGAGGCCGAAATCAGAGGATCAATTTATGAATGAGATGAGTGAGTTTAGACAGAAACCGGGAGAGTCTGTATGGGACATCGATCATAAGTTCAAGACATTGAAAGGTAAACCGAAGTATCCCATTTTTGACATGCAACACAAACAATTGTTTATAAATTCTTTGTTACCACATTTCAAATATCCATTGAGACAACAAAAATTTCAAACCCAGGCAGAGGCACTATAAGTAGTGATGCAGTTAGAGGAGAATCAGTATAAGAAACCAGATCCAGCTATAGAGGAGTCGAAGGAAGATCTGAATAACTTGACAGTGCAATTAAACTAGAATAAAAGTATGGAGAAAAGAGAAGTAGTGTGGTCTACCCTGTGCAGATCAGAGGGACATCACAAGAATGAGTGTTTGACATTTGCGCAGTACCTGGGAGTAGGGAAGAAAAATATATTTCCTATAGGAGGGCCTTGGTGTGAAATATGAAAGACACATGGGAATGATCCTTATCACTGCCCTATGATGCAGAAGTACAAGACAAAACTAAAGAGTACTTTCTATAACTTTTGTAAGTCATTGGGACATGCAGATACAAATTGTAGAACTCTGGAGTTAATGAAGGAAATAACCTCAGATTCATACAGGATGCAGGGTGAGTTGATGGAAGGACAGATTGTGCCACAGTTTTGTAATGCGCAACCGTTTCAATCAATGCAAGAATTTCAACAACCCCCACAGTACAATCATAAACCATAGTATCAAGACATGGATCCATAGGGGAACAAAGGAGGATTCAAAGGTAGAGGAAGAGGAAGAATGGGTAGAGGCAGAGGGCCTATTATCTTCCATAATTTTCAATAGTAAGTACACTATGGCATATATTGTCCTCAACTAGCAACAACATGTATGTACTGTCGTGCAACAGATCACGTGACAGAAGAGTGCCTGAAGTTAATGACGAAGATCCAGGAAAAGAGGAATCTAGATAACTAGAATGTTCAGTGGATTTCCACAAAAATAAGGGATCCTGGGAGGAACATTAATATAGTGACTAGAGGAGGAGTTAAGACATGAGTAGATGCACATGACCAGAAGAAGGAATCTCAGTGCTGGATTCAGAAGAACACTCAACCATGACAACAGTTTGACACAAAGAAGGAGAAGGAAAATTTCAAGGAAGAAAAAACGAAGTTCCTAAAGGAGAATGAAGCCTCCATGTCAAACACTGCATCGAGGTATGATACTCCTATTTTTGATATGCCTCAGTCTTTGGATCATACTTAAAAAGTAGAGTGAATAGAGAAAGTAAGTAACTTAAAGAGTTTCCTGGAATCTTGCTTTAAATTACTTAATGATAAGAATGTCATGGATTTGTTTAAAAGTATGCTTGCGAAATATAGCATGGAAGAAGGGGTAGGAACATAACCAAAGAATATTAATCAAGACCATAGAAAGAAAATAACCAGTAGAGAGTTCATATTGAATGCAAATATAGGAGACTTTAACATAAGAAATGTTATCCTAGACTTAGGATCAGATGTCAACATTTTTCCAAAAAAGACTTGGGAAGCAATGGAAGAACCTACACTAGGGTATTCCAGTATCCATTTGAAGCTAGAAAACCAATAGAGAGTGATTCCCATAGGTATATTGAAGAATACAATAGTGGATCTAGATGGTGTGCCCACCACAACAGACTTTGAAGTAATGGATATGGTGGATGGGTCTATATCATTTCCAACACTATTGGGCATTGATTGGGCCTTTGATAATCATGCCATAATTAATTTAAAAACTACAAAGATGATATTTGAATCTGGTAAATTTAGGGTAGTATCACCTTTAGATCCCTCAGATTGTGAAAGATATGTAGAACCTGTGTTTGGCAGTGTTCTAGAGGATGATGTGAACCAGTTGTATATGACTATTGCGCAAGATGAAGACTATGTGAATCCAACTGTAGATAGAGTACTCAATTGGAGGAGTATTAATTCTGACATGTCAGACTCTGATACTGGAGTAGAAAATTGGTAGCAAATATTGCATGAAGTCTCTACTAGGAGGTGCACCAGAGTTACACATGTAGTAAGATGGGTTGGGACAGAAGTAAGATAGTTTCCCACATTTACTGACGAGGACAATTTAGAAAAATTCCTCACGGAGTTTGAATCAGAGGTTTTGGATAGCCAAATATTATTAGTGTTGGATATAGCACTGAGTGACACACCTGCACAATGGTGGGGTGCACATAAGAAGGTAATTCACGACCGGTATCAGTGTAAGTGACTGATGCCCATAAGATTTGATAGGAGTCAGCAGGATAGACCCTTACAACAGTATGGTGGAAGAGGGAACCCAAGACATCACATAAATGAATGTAAATAACTAGATATTGGTACCACCAGGGGAATGGACGCATTACTTTATTCATACATTATAAGTAATACCTAGTAACTAGTATAAGGAGCAAGAACTGTGCAGAGAAATTGTAAGTTGGGTCACAATGTTGTAGAACTTTATTAGGACTTTTTCATTTGAAAGTGAGAATCCGTGGGTAGATATAACATTACAGAGGATCAAAGGGAAGAATTTGAAGAGTATGGGGTAGATACAGTGACATTAGACAAACATCACAAAAAAGAAACACTTGAACAATTAGTGTATTGTTATCAGGTCGCAGAGGAAAACCCACGTGACATATAGATATTAGAAGGGGAAGGAGAAAGAGGGTTGGAAGGACCCCTATTACAATCATAAGAGTTTGTTGCACCTATCAAGATTAAAAAGGTCAATATTGGGACTAAAGAGAAGCCCAAGATAGCCAACATTGGAGATTACTGGGACAATGAGACAATGGAAAATATAATTGAATTACTATGCGAGTATAGTGACTTATTTCCACCCAAATTTTAAGAAATGAAAGGGGTAGAAGGAGAAATTGGATAAATGAAGAGACCCCTTAGACCAGAAGCAAGACCAGTTAGATAGAGACCATACAGATTAAACCCTATCTATAAGTAGAATGTGAAGGAAGAAATTAACAGAATGCTAGAATCAAGAATCATAGAGTCTGTGGAAGAATTAGAGTGGATTAGTCCTATGGTGGTCCACGAAAAAAAGACTTGAGGGATTAGGATATGTGTGGATTTGAGGAAATTAAATGATGCATACCTACATGATACTTTTCCTACTCCATTTACAGATGAGGTTTTAGAGAATGTGGGAGGAAAGGAAGTGTACTCCTTCACAGATAGATTTTCAGGTTTCCATCATATCAGAATTGCTCCGAAGGACAGGTACAAAACTACATTTTCAACTGAGTGGGGGTCATACTAGTACACAGTAATGCCATTTGGTTTAAAGAATGCACCAACAATATTTTCTAGAGTAGTAGTAGTTGCATTCAAGGATTTTATACATAAATTTTTAGAGGTTTATCTAGATGATTGGACAGTATTTAGTTTATTGAAGGACCATGTGGAAATTATAAGGTTAATGTTAGAAAAATGTAGGAAATGTCAGATCTCATTAAACATTAAGAAATGTATATTCAACACACTGTTTGACATCCTACTTGGGCACATTGTATGAAAACAGGGATTGATAGTAGACCCTGCAAAGATTGTTGTTATTGTCAATTTACCACCGCCAAAGTCAGTGTGCCAGTTGAGAGAAACATTACGTCACACATGGTACTATAGGAAATTCATAAAGAGCTATGCAAAGATTATTTCACCCATGGAGAAGATACTAAAGATTATTTCACCCATGGAGCTGAATGCAGGACCAGATCATCTGTCAAGAATTAGTAATGGAGAGGAGCCAAAGAACTTGGAGGAGAATTTTACTGATGCTAACTTATTTTCTTTTCATATTGTTGATGATTATTTTGATGACATTGTTGGATTATTGAGTATAGGAATGGCTCCCAAGGAATTTAGTGTTGCGCAGAAAAAAAATAGTTGGTAGTGTGTGTTGCAGACAATCATATGATTGCAAGTCATTTATACAAGTTAGGTGCATATGGAATTCTAAGAAGATGTGTGATGGAGCATGAACACTCCATGGTGTTAGAAAAATCACATGAAGGAATAGCTGGAGGGAACTATGCAGGAAAGCCTACAACACAAAAGGTGTTGCATGCAGGATTATGGTGGCCTACAGTGCATAAGGACGTAAAGGAATATTGTCAGGCATGTGATGTCTGTCAGAGGGTGGGAAAACCATCCAGAAGGGATGAAATGCCACTTATTCCCCAAGTAACTTTATAGGTATTTGATAAATGGGTTGTGGATTTCATTGGACCCATTAACCCACCAGCAAGTAGGTCAAGAGCTAGTTACATCATCACTGCGACAAAATACTTAACCAAATGGGCAGAAGCATCCCTAGTGAAGGATTGCGACATAGAAACTGCAGCGTGGTTTCTCTTTGAGAACGTGGTGACCTTATTTGGATGTCCCAAAATTTTGTTGAGTGACCAGGGAACTCATTTTATTAGCATTACAATCAGAGCTATGACAAAAGAATCCGTGATACATCATCAAAAGAGCACACCTTACCATCCCCAAGAAAAATGGTACAGTAGAAGCTTTGAACAAGATTATAGAAAATGCATTGACAAATATTTTCAGTGTGAATAGGGATGATTGGGATTTGAAGGTATCAACAATATTGTGGGCTTACAGGACTACATGCAAGAATTTTACATGACAAACACCATTCAGACTGGTGTATGGGCAGGAAGTAGTGGTTCCATTGGATTATTTAGTACCTAGTCTACGCATTGCAACAATCACCAACATGACATAAGAAGGTGTTGCACAGGAAATATTGGATCAACTGATGGAGCTGTAAGAAGAGAAAATTTTAGCAGGATTTCACCAGGAGGTACAAAAAGAAAAGGACAAATCTTGGCATGAAAGGAACATCAAGAAGAAAATCTTTAAGGAAGGAGATCTAGTTCTCCTCTATGACAACAGGTATCTACAACACCCTGGGAAGTTCAAGATGCATTGGTTAGGGCCTTATCAGGTAGAGGCCATAAAAAATGAGGTGTTGTGCAATTGAAAGATCTTACAGGGAAGAATCTCATAGGACTGGTGATGGTAGTCAACTGAAGTTGTATCAAGATAGTTGAACTAACAACCTGAGGTGAAACAAAGGGAGAAGGTATGATTGTACATATTGTATATAGTAGATGTTAGAAGAAAATGACAAAAATCCATAAAAAGAATAAATGTAAGAAAAAGACAAAAATATAGAAGAATATTAGAGGGGTTTTGATGCAATAGATTTGTTAGCATTAATAGTGCGCCGTAGAAAAACCATCGTTGAATACAGTGCACACTGGAAAGTAGTTGACATATACAAAAAGTGGAGCACGCAGGAAAAAGTGAAAAAGTGAAAACTGTCAGTGTGGAACAATTGTCAGTACGTTGTCCCGCTATAAAGTCAGGAAAAGGGGGAAAATGTGGTCATTTGTGTTTTTCGCTAAGGAGAAGAACATATAGATAAATATAAGCATGAGAGAGTGATAATTTGGGAGAGTATGTTGAGAATTATAGATCCGCAGTCTGAATCTTAGTAAGATGTCACCACCACGAGTTGGAGCGTCGAGCAGGGTCGATCGAAACATGGGAAACAATGCTCAGGTGATGCAACCAAGGACACAAGATATGTTTACAGTTGTGGATGTGGATGAAATACATACGCCGAAATATGATCCAACTAGAATGCAAGTGGAGGAGGAACAAAACCCATCACAGGAGGCCAAGCATCCTGAGGAAGATGCGGAAAGGACACAGTCCAATGCGTCGAGAGGGAAAGGGCCACAACACGAAGGATAGGCCATGGGTTTAGCATAGAAGGGCCTAGAGCCAGAAGAAGAGAAAAAAATGGAGCAAGAGGGTGTATGGGAGGTTGGGGCATCATCCCCATGAGGGGAGAAGAAAGCTCAAGCTGAAAGCAGTGCACAATGAATACCACACGCACATGCATAGTTGGAAATAGTAATGCCAAAAATCCCATAGGGAGTAAAAGAAGACGATGAAATGATAGGAGGATTAAATGCTATGAAGTACTCAGATCACAACGTAGCAAACACAGTTAAATTCCATCATTTGGCGCAACACAATTATATGGAATGTAAAGGAGAGAGCTCATCAGGTGCACCACTGGAGCCTACTTAGTGGATCCTAGGGCTCTACAACAAAGGGATTATGAACTTGCTTGATATACCACACTTTGGGCATGGCAAACATATCAACGGATGTGTAAAACACCTCTTAGCAAGGGTGGATGGAGGAATTTTGTGGATGGATAGGGCAGTGCCTATCAGTGTGGATTTAATAGTTACAATCACTGGGCTACCCACAGATGGGGAGAAGCCAGAACAATATCAAGAGGATAAAACTAAGGCAAAGGCCATCTCCAATGAAATCAAGGTGAAATATGGCATGGATAGAGGAAATAGGGGAATCATGATCAAGAACATAAATGATCCTATGACAAGATTTGCTAAAAGGATGCTAGGGTGCAAATTAATGTGAAAATGTAGGAAGGAAGAAGTACCAGCAAGAGTGGTAGCGGTTGCAGCGCAGTGTGTGAAGGGGAGATCGATGAGTTGGGGCCCTTATTTTCTTAATTCTTTCTTGGAGGACTACACAGATACACAAGACTGGGGCTTTGAGTTCCACTACTTGTGGTTTCTCATTCTCATTGCACTTATAGGGTGGGAAGAACCGATGTATAGTATGTTCATTTAGAGAGTAGGAAAGTGTGGCACATCCCAATACAATTCCTTAAAGAGAACAACAAACCCAAAGACAAAGAAAGTGAACAACGATGTATTCGCTCTATACCTTTTGGAGATCCATAACCACTTAGCAGACATGTGGAGGATTTCCCCTGAGACAGTCCAAGATTTTGGATAAATTGCCAACTTTCAGGCAATGCACCATAGCATGTGGATGTAGGCAAAGAGGGACCCAGCCAAGGAGTGGCTACAACTAAGCTAATGCATGACAATGCAAGATATACAAATGGAGGTCTAGGAGTGGCTTGATGAATGGAAGGTACTAGTAATTCCAAAGACAGTGCCAACCGTATAGACTCAAGCGCAGGACAGAACATTCCCTGTGCATCAGATAGGCATAAATGGTATCATCAAGAAGAAGAAGACAACACAAGGTCCAGTGGGGGGGAATCAACCCAATTCAAAAGAAATGTAGGACGTAGAAGAAAACATAGGGTGGTTCCATATAAGGTTCACTGCTCACAAAGAAGACATTGAGAGATTCAACATAACAGGTGCATGCAGAAGAAGAAAGGACAGAGACACATGATATACCTGTGATGGAATAAATTGGGCAGGGGACAAGCATGGATACACAGATTCCAGAAGCATCTGAGCCATCAGATGCCCCAAAGAAGAGAACATGGGAGAAAGAAAGTGGCTCTAGGAAGAAGGAGAAGGCCCATAGAACACCACCTCATACATCACTAACAAAAGATGATGTTGAATTAGTAGCCACAACAATTGATGATCGATTATCAGAGGTTTGGCAGAATACCGAGAAGCATAGGGCTTCAATTTTTTAGCAGGTGCAGGAGGTAAAAACTATGATGGAAAAATTAAAGATCAGGGAAGAGCAACGATAGAAATACACACCAATGAAGACTATGGAAGGAGTTCCAGCTGGGGAAACAATACAGATCATAGCGCAGGGGAGCACAAACTTCAAGATCACACCAGATATGTTGTACATTGACGAGGAGGTGACACAGAAGCCCCTAAAGGAGATAGAGACATTGGACTTGGCGTTTCCCAAGATCTTGACAAATGCATTGTACAAATTACAGATTAGTGTCACGCAGGAAATTTAGTTCAGGGAAAGGTTGGATGCGACAAATCTATAGATACCCCATGAAGATAACATCTCATTATAAAAATAAGTTAGCCAAGAAGGCCAGGGGAAGAAGATAGCGCAATAGGAATTGGAAGAGATGGAGAAGTACATTGGCGCAGTATTCCAAACCATCCTGGACCACGCGGAGTCAGAGGAAGTATCTTCCGAGGAGAATATGATCAAAATAGTGTAGGCCTTGGAGCAGTACAAGGACCAAATAAAGGAGTTGGAGGAGCGTGAAATACCCACTACTCCTCCAAAAGTAAGAGCACAACGAGAGAAAGACGCAACAGAGTCTGCGGACAATATAGCGAAGACGATACATAAGATGACAGAGTTGTTGGAAAAAAGTGGCCAACTATGGACATAGTTATAGGAATATGGAAGCTTGCAGGAGTTGCAAGGAAAGGAGGATAGGGTCCACACATTAATGACAGACTCGAAACAGAAACAAAAGACAATGTCACTGCCATAAAAGATTAAGACATCTGCAGAAATGAAGAGCTTGTAGTCAGAAGAAGAGGAAGTGCTAGCAGAGAAGATTGCGAGGCAAGCTCAGTTGGAGCCTCTCAGGGAAAGGATGAACAGTTGTTCATAGAGATTGATGTAAAAAAATCAAGGGTGGATCAGATGGGCTTGGAGGGAGGAGAAATATTGAACCTCCATTCACCACGCAGATGGTAGAAGCCATGGTGGAAAAGAGCAACCAGGCTCAGGTGCAATGTCGGTGAGCAACAGAAAGGTATGAATCACTAGCACAAGCAGTAAAATATGCAGTAGACACTGAGTGACTCGAGATGAGTCATGGTGTTAGTGTTGAGGGCCTATTGGCACAAGCCAATTTTGGAAGAAAATCAAGGAAGTTTGAAGAAATCAAGGCAACACCAGAAAATGGGGAGCGCGATGGAAATAAAAGAAAAGATGCGCCGAAAATAGAGGAAATCCAGCACCGAGGAAAATCAGTTACAAAGTGGACAAACTGTTGTGGAGTAGTTGGAAAGTGGACAAGCATCGACTTGGAGAGCGGTTGGATCGTGGACCAACCGAGATTGAGCAGTTGGAAAGTGGACAAACCTAATCCTCTTAAGGTTAGGGATTTTGCAAGGGATTTGTCCCATTTTGTTGTATAAGTAGAATGTATTAGGACTATGAAAATGTTGTGCTTTAGTTGGTTAGGAGGTTTTTTCGAGAGATTGGTTAGAAGTTCTCAATCTTGTGAGGACTATTTCAATCTGTGGAGATCGATTGTAATGGAGGAAGAAATGTATAGTGCACAACACTTGATTTTTCATGAAGAATAATAAAGAGCTGGAGCGACTCATCTTTGTGGGTGTATCCCTAGGAGGGGGTGAACGATGGTATATATGGGTTATGTGTGTATATGTACAGTCTTTCTGAGTATGTTTACTTTAATAAGTTTTATGATGAACATGTTAGAATAGTGAAGGAAATAATATTGCACACTAAGGATAAACTAATGAAATATTATTAGAATTTATGGATTAAGGAAGTGTCATTCCATTTGAAAATATCACTATTATTTAGAAAAAATGTATGTGTGTGGCTTATGCTTCATCAACACTCCAACACTTGGGTGTCAAGACTAGGCGTTTGAATGAGCATTAGTACATGTTTGACTTTTAATATGTATGTTATATCCCTAACTTTTTAATTAGTACATGTTTGACTTTTAATATGTATGTTATATCCCTAACTTTTTAATTAGTACATGTTTGACTTTTAATATGTATGTTATATCCCAAACTTTTTAATATAGTTTGTAATTTTTAGTATTAAATATTTTGAGAAAAATTGTTTTTTTACAACATTTATTGATTATAAGATTTGATGTCTTATTGTATGCTTCACTCCTTCCAATGTAATTTTCCTTTTCCTATCCTAACGTTTTCACTATGCAACCTAATTAACAAGTTCTAAATGCTCTCACACAATGTAATTTTTTCACTTTCATTAACCTAAGTTCTAAAATCAAGATAAAGCAACAACTTTTTATTGCCTT
>JZKD02S1499397.1:631859-644504 GCA_000966675.3 Picea glauca | reverse complement strand
CCGCCCCCCCACCATTAAAAGCAGAATAGTCGAGGGGGTCCAGAATCCACTGTGAGTCGTTGATCTACGCGTCGCTAGATCGACCGTCAATCTAAGCACATTCTTTATTTTCCAGGCACGAATGCAGTATATGAGGCAAAACTTAGGCTTAATGAATTTTTGAGCGTTTGGTGCACTGCTTCCCTTGAAAATAATTTGCAGAGATGAAATATTATTTGCAAACCTATACACCCCGAGTGAAAAATTTCCAGTCAACAGATGATCCTATGAATTATAGAGTTATAATATCAGGAACTAGTCATAGTTATCTAGATCCTAATATGGTGGAAAGATTCCAATTGTTGAGAAGCTATCTTGGAAAACTTTGGTTGGTGTAGTTAGCTATAGGAGGAAAAAGTAAAATTAATGAGATGGTTAATTCATGTCCAATTGAAATGAATGGAATGTGCACAATTGTTGATTTGAATATTATACCTTTGGGCTCGTATGGTTGCCTCTTTGGTATAGATTGGTTATACCAGCATCATGTTGTTCTAGATTGTTACAATAAGGGATTTGCTTGCTTGGATGAGGAAGAAAACTTAAGGACCATTCAAGGAATTCCAAGAGCTGCAACTATCAGAGAAGTTTCGGCCTTGGAATTGAATAAAAACTACAAGAAAGGATGCCAAGTATTTGTAGTGCACATGGAGGAGGAACCTAAGGATAAAGTGCCAAGTGTTGAAGCCTCCATAGTACTGAAAGAGTTTGAGGATGTCTTTAAAGAGATAGCAGGTCTGCCACCAAAAAGATATATTGATGTCTCTATGAATATAATGAGTACGCTAGAGTTGAAGGAGTTTTATATGTAACTTGAAGAGCTTCTGAGCAAGAGGTATATATGCCCAAGTGTTTCACCTTGGGGTGCCCTAGTGTTGCTTGTGAAGAAGAAGGATGGTATGAAGAGACTTTGTATCGACTTCAGGTAGTTGCAAAAAGAAATAGTAAAGAACAAGTATCATTTGCCAAAGATAAATGACCTCTTTGATCAGTTGAGAGGAACACAAATATTTTCAAAGATTGATGTCGGATCTGGATATCACCAAGTGAGAATTAAGAAAGAATACATCAGAAATATTTCCTTCAGAACGAGATACAAATATTATGGGTTCACAGTGGTTCCATTTGGGTTGTCAAATGCACCAATTGTCTTCATGTGATTGATGAATGGAGTTTTCAAAAGTTATTTAGATAAGTTTTTCATTGTATTTATGTATGACATACTTATTTAATCAAAGTCTGAAGAAGAGAACGAGAAACACTTGAGGATGGAACTGAAAGTATTGAGGGAGCATCAACTTTATGCAAAGTTCAACAAGTGCTCATTTTATTAGCAACAAATTCATTATTTGGGTCATATCATTTCCAAGGAAGGGATAGTTTTGGATCTATAAAAGATAAAATCCATTAAGGAATGGCCAACACCAAGAAATATCGCAGAGGTGAGGTCCTCTATGGGACTTGCAAGTTATTATAGAAGGTTTAATGAAGGATTCTAAAAAATTGTGCATCCAATTACATCCCTGCAAAAGAAAGGTGCATGATTTGAATGGACTTCATATTGTGTAAGGAGTTTTCAGGACTTGAAAATTTTGTTGACAAGTGCACCAATTTTGAGAATTGTTGATTTAGAAGAAGACTTTGTTGTGTGCACAGATGCATGCAAGGAAGGGATCAGTGGAGTCCTTAGTCAGAATGGACATGTGGTGTGCTATGAATCAAGAAAATTAAAAGATAATGAATGGCTCTATGCTACTCATAACTTAGAATTGGCACCCATAGTGCATGCCTTGAAGATGTGGTGGAACTATCTAATGGGTAATATATTTGAGCTGAGAATGAACCATAATGGTCGGGAAACGTGACACCTACCTCGAGAAACGTGTCATGTATTTAGGTGGTTTTTTCGGCACATGGTTTTTTCCCGATGGTTTTCTATTTCTGGTTAAGGAATTAAAGTTTTGGACTAATCCAGGTCATTGGTTTAGGGTTTTGGATGCCGCTGGATCCTATATGTATATTGTATTGTAAACAATGTAATACAATGAATGAATATAATATATGTTGATTTTCCTGGTTTGGGTTTCCAGGGGAAAAATATCTATGTAATGTTTGTATTTGCCATTGTATATTTTCTGTTCTTTTCTGAATATCTATTTACAGTAGACATTGTACAAGGTTAGAATTTACATAAAGAAGGTGGTTAGAATTCCTCAGTGAGTATGAGTCTAATAATAAATCATATCAGAGGAAAAGAGAACAAGGCGATTGATGCACTCAATAGGAGGGTGCATTAAATGCATGCTACATCCATTAGCATGTACGAGTCATATTTGTGTGCCAAAATTTTAGAGGTTTCCAAATGAGATAAGCTCTATGATGACATAAAGGAAACTCTACAAAAGGTATGTTGTAACAGAAATTGGAAGGTTATGCATTAAAAGAGGATGGAATCGTCATGTACATGCACAAAGTTTATGTAGCAAATGATCAAGAGTTGAAAATTATGTTATTGTCATAGATGCATAAGGCTCCTTATGTTGGATACCCAGGTTACTAGAAAACAATTGTCGCAGTAAAAAAACAATACTTCTGGCTAGGTATGAAAAAGGAAGTTGTTGATTTTATTCCTAGATGCCTTGAATGTAAAAAGGTCAAGGATGAGCACAGACATCTAGCTGGTTTTCTATAGCCTTTTCCCATTCTTGAGTGGAAGTGGGAAGTTGTGACCATGGATTTCATTACTAAGCTACCTAGGACTGTTAAGAAACATGATTCTATTATGATGGTGGTGGACAAGCTTACTAAAGCTGCCCATTTTGTTCCAGTGAAGTCAACGTACAATGAAACAAATATTGTTGAAATATACATGTGATAAATTGCTAAGTTGCATGGTATACCTAAGACAATTTTGTCTGACAGAGATTCCAATTTCACCTCAAAATTTTGTAAAGGGCTATTCAAAGGGTTTGGGACAAATCTAAACTTTAGCACAACATATCACCCTAAGACAAAGGAACAAATAGATAGGGTAAATTAGGTGATTGAAGACATGTTGAGTATGCATGTGATGGATAAACCATCGAAATGGGAGGAATACCTTCAGTTGGTATATTTTTCTTACAACAATGGCTATCAAGCATCTTTAAAGTGTTAGTTGTGGAGACTGATTATCTTCTTGATTCAAAGGTTTATTTTAGCCATGCTTGGACCCCATTCCCTAATGGGGTGTGTGGGGGGGGATTCCCCCCTACAACTATCACTAGGGGGGTACAGGGGGGGAGGCAACAATTTTTGTACCGCCCCTAGTGAGGGATTCGGGAGAAGCACCCCGGAGTGAAATATTGAGAAACATTTCCTTGTAAAATATTGTAATTTCATAGTCAATATGAACCATTCATTATAAGGTCGCAGATCTGACAGTAAAAAATATTTTAGTGTTTTTTTTTCTAGAAGGAAACCCTCTTTGATGAGGTAATTGTATTTTGGTTGTGTATTATGGTGAATATTGTATTTTGAGAGAGGATACTGTGAAAGAAAGAAGAGGAAGTTACAACGAGTGTGTTGTAGGTTGTATCCCTTTATTTTGATGGATAATAAAAAGGAAGGACCTGTAAATTTCTCTGGTGGACATAGCCCACACTGGGTAAACTACATATATTTGTTTCTTTATTGTATTGTGTATCTTATGTGTTTTATTTCCGCATTTGTTTTATTTATTGTTCTGCGATCCTGTTTTTTTCTAACAGTTGGTATTAGAGCGAAAGGTAACTCGCACGAAAATACGGTTCCTGGTTCGAGTGGGAGCAATGGCGGAAGATGGAAAGTTTAGGGTCAAGAAATTTAATGGCCAAAACTACCAGTTATGGAAGATGCAGATGGAAGATAATTTATATTAGAAGGATCTATTCCTACCATTGTGCGGAATAATAAAGAAGCCGACAACCATGAAGGACGAAGATTGGGAGGTTCTCGATAGAAAGAAACTAGGAACGATACAATTGATTCTGAAAGTGTCGGTGGATTTCAATATTTCAAACGAAAAGACAACGAAGAAACTAATGGATGCATTGGCTAAACTGTATGAAAAACCCTCAACATCTAATAAGGTATTTTTGATGAAGCAATTATTTAATATGAAGATATTAGGAGGTGGGTCTATTGTAGATCATTTAAATGAATTTAATAGGGTTACTACTCAACTAAGTTCTGTAAAAGTGGACTTTGATGATGAGGTCAAGACTCTTCTAATATTGTGCTTATTGCTAGAAATTTGGAATGGCTTGGTCATGGATGTAAGTAACTCTGTCTCTGGTTCAAACACTCTAAAATTTGATGATGTTGTTGGTGTTATCCTTAGCTAGGAAATGCGATGAAAAGAACAAGTGAGACATTAGGTAATGCATTAAACATGGAGAACAGGGGAAGACAAAAAGATAGAGGAAGTGGCTTAGGGAACCGTAGGAATTATAGGAAGGGAAGATCCAAATCCACAATAGGAAAGATATAATGTTGTAATTGTGGGAAGAAAGGACATCTGAAGAAAGATTGCATAGCTCCAAAGAAACAAAGAGATGGACAATAAAAGAAAAACCAGGAAGCAAATGTAACATGTGATATGTTACAAGATGCTTTGACTATTTTTATAGATAATATGTTTGAGTCTTAGGTAGTAGATTCAGGGGATTCATTTCATGCCATACCCCATAGGAAACATTTTCTAGATTATGTTCATGGTGATTTTGGACAGGTTCATTTGGGTGATGATGCACCATGCAAAATTGTTGGAAAAGGTACAAATAAAACAAAATAATGAAAACCAATGGTTGTTGAAAGAGGCAAGACATGTTCCAGATCTAAGGAAAAATCTAATTTCAATAGGGCGGTCGGAAAGTGAAGGTTGTATATCCATATTTACAGATAAGGTGTGGAAGGTCAGCAAAGGATCACTGGTGATAGAAAAAGGAGAGAATGCAAGTACATTGTATTTATGTACTAGTAATACTGACTCTTCTATCTCTTTAGCTTCTACAAGAGTGGGTACAACATTTTCGAATCATAGGCTTGGACACATAAGTGAGAAGGGGATGTGATACTTCACAAAATAAATTTGTTTCCATATCTTAAACAAATTGATTTGGCTTTTTGTGAGAACTGTCTTTATGGAAATCATAAGAGATTCATATTTCTCATAGTTGGAAAAGAAAAAAAGAGTGAAAGGTTAGATCTTGTGCATACAGATGTATGGTGACCAACTCAGGTATCAT
Organism: Picea glauca; assembly: GCA_000966675.3. Taxonomy (NCBI): domain Eukaryota; kingdom Viridiplantae; phylum Streptophyta; class Pinopsida; order Pinales; family Pinaceae; genus Picea; species Picea glauca. Next base: position 639,198 of record JZKD02S1499397.1, on the reverse strand, counting down.
CTCTTGGTGGCTCTCATTATTATGTTACTTTTATTGATGATGCAACTAGAAAACCTTGTGTTTATTGCATTTGACAAAAATCTGATGTTTTTGACACTTAAGAAATGGAAAGATTTGGTTGAGAATGAGACAGGAAAAATTTTGAAGTGTCTCAGATCAGACAATGGAGGTGAATATTGCATAAAGGATTTTGATGATTACTTTTCATACCATGGAAAGTGATAAATATAGTAGGAGGATCCTGGTTTGAGTGGGACCAATAATGGAAGATGGAAAGTTTAGGGTCAAGAAGTTTAATGGCCAAAACTACCAGTTATGGAATATGCAGATGGAATATTATTTATATCGTAAGGATCTATTCCTACCATTTTGAAGAATAGCAAAGAATCTGATGACCATGAAGGACGAAGAATGGGAGGTTCTCGACATAAAGGCACTAGGAACGATACAGTTGATCCTAGAAGCGTTGGTGGCTTCCAATATTTCAAAAGAAAAGACAACGAAGAAACCGATGGATGCATTGGATAAACTGTATGAAAAACCCTCGACGTCCAATGAGGAATTTCTAATGAAGTGATTATTTAATATTAATATGTCAAAAGGTGGGTCTGTTGCAAATCATTTAAATGAATTTAATACAGTTCTGTAAAAGTTCTATAAAAGTGGACTTTGATGGTGAGGTCAGGGCTCTACTAATCTTGTGCTCATTGCAAGAAAGTTGGAATGGATTGGTCATGGATGTAACTAACTCTGACTCTGGTTCAAACAGTCTAAAATTTGATGATGTTGTTGGTGTTATCCTTAGCGAGGAAATGCGATGGAAAAGAACAAGTGAGACATCAAGTAATGCAGTAAACATGGAGAACAGGGGAAGATAGAAAGATAGAAGAAAGAGCTTAGGGAACCGTGATAATTATAGGAAAGGAATATCTAAATCCAGAATAGGAAAGATATAATGTTGGAATTGTGGGAAGAAAGGACATCTGAAGAAAGACTGCAGAGCTCCAAAGAAACAAAGAGATGGACAGCAGGAGAAAAATCAGGAAGCAAATGTAACAGGTGATGTGTTACAAGATGCTTTGATTCTTTCTATAGATAATATTTGTAAGTCTTGGGTAGTAGATTCAGGGGCTTCATTTCACGCCACACTCCATAAGAAAAATTTTCTAGATTATGTTCAAGGTGATTTTGGACGGGTTCATTTGGGTGATGATGCACCATGCAAAATTGTTGGAATGGGAAAGATGCAAATAAAACAAAAAGAATGAAAACTAATGGTTGTTGAAAGAGGTAACACATGTTCCAGATCTAAGGAAAAATCTAATTTCAACAAGGCAGTTGGCAAGTGAAGGTTGTATATCCATATTTACAGACAAGGTGTGGAAGGTCACCAAAGGATCACTGATGATAGAAAAAGGAGAGAATGCAAGTACATTGTATTTATGTACTATTAATACTGACTCTTCTATCTCTTTAGCTTCTACAAGAGTGGATACAACATTGTGGAATCTTAGGCTTGGACACATCAGTGAGAAGGGGATGCAAATACTTCACAAAAGAAATTTTTTTCCAGATCTTAAACAAATTGATTTGGATTTTTGTGAGAACTGTGTTTATGGAAAACATAAGAGAGTCATATTTCTCATAGTTGGAAAATAAAAGAAGAGTGAAAGGTTAGATCTTGTGCATACAGATGTATGGGAACCAATTTAGGTATCATCTCTTGGTGGCTCTCGTTATTATGTTACTTTTATTGATGATGCAACTAGAAAAACTTGGGTTTATTACATTCGACAAAAATATGATGTTTTTGATACTTTTAAGAAATGTAAAGCTTTGTTTGAGAATGAGACAGGAAAAAGTTTGAAGTGTCTCAGATCAGACAATGGAGGTGAATATTGCAGCAAGGAGTTTGATGATTATTGTTCATACCATGGAAAGTGATAAAGATAGTAGGATGATCACCACAGGGTATGTTTTTGCTGTAGGTGGAACATCAATAAGTTGGATTTAAAAACTACAAAAGTTTATTGCAATTTCAACAAAAAATGTAGAGTATGTTGTTGATACAGAGGCTAGTAAAGAAATGATTTGGTTACAGAGGTTTATGGAGGAATTGGGAAAGAAGCAAGAGAATAATAGGTTGTACTGTGACAGTGAAAGTGCCATTTATATTGCAAAGAACTCAGTCTTCCATTCAAAGACTAAGAATATACAACTCAGGTAGCATTTCATACGATCCATCTTGGAACACGGACATTTGAAGTTGGAAAAGATACATACTAGCCAAAATCCTGTAGGCATGTTAACAAAGGGAGTAACCAGGGAGAAACTAAGTTCTTGCTAAGTTTTAGGTGGCCTTCAAGAATGAAGGTGAAGATGAGAAAACTTCCAGATCCAAGGTCCAAGGTGTAGTATAGTCCAGCAGGTACAACAACAGTGGAGTTGTTGTGATCAATCTCCAAGCGGGATATTGTCAGTTATGGAGCCTGATTATCTTCCTGATTCAGAGGTTTCCTGATTGGACCCCATTCCCTAACGGGGCATGTTTGGGGGGGCTTTCCCACCCATAACTGTCACTAGTGGGGTCCAGGGGGGGGAGGCGACAATTTTTTTATCTCCCCCTAGCGGGGGATTCGGGGGCAGCGCCCTCGAAGCGAAACATTTCCTTGTAAAATATTGTAATTTCATAGTCAATCTGGACCATTCATTATAATGTTGTAGATATAACGATAGAAGTTATTTTAGGTTTTTTTAACCCTATAAGGAAACCCTCTCTTATGAGGGAATTGTATTGCAGCTATGTATTATAGCGAATATTGTATTCTGAGAGAGGATATTGTGAGAGAAAGAAGAGGAAGTTACAGTGGGTGTGTTGTAGGTTGTATCCCTTCATTTTTATGGATAATAAAAAGGAAGGAACTGGAAATTTCTATGGTGGACGTAGCCCACATTGGGTGAAGCATATATATCTGTGTTTTTATTGTATTATGTATATTCTATGTTTTATCTCCACAATTATTTTTTATTTATTGTTCAACGATCATGTTTTTTCTAACATAAATATGATCCCATTTGAATCACTTTATGGAAGAAAGTGTAACATGATAGTGAGTTGGGATAACCCAACAAACCATGCAGTGGTTGGGCCAGATCTGCTTCGAAAAATGGAGGATAAGATGGTAAAGAGAAGGAAGAATTTGAAGGCTTCTCAAGACAGGAAGAAATGTTGCGTAGATAAAGGAAGAACCCACAAAGAGTATAAAGTGGGAAATCATGTTTCTTGAAAGTGAAACCCAGACGCAGTTCCCTGAAGTTGGGGAATTGTTCTATGTTGGCAGCGCATTATTTTGGGCCATTTTAAATCCTATAGAGGATTGGTCCTATCACATATATGATTGCATTGCCTACATCCTTGCGAATTCATAATGTTTTACATTTATCATTACTTAAAAAGTACGCACCTGATGCTAATCATATTATTGATTGGAATGTGATTCAGGTGGAGCCACAAGGCGATTTCCAAGTGTGACTAGTTTGCATATTGGATAAGAAAATAAAAAAAACTCTGGAATCAAGCCATGGATTTCGTAAAGGTCCAATGGACTTGGTACGGTCCTAAGGATGCAACTTGGGAGCATGAGGATGCTATGTAGATAAAGTATCTCCATATTTTTGAAGATTTTTGAAATTTTATATGTACATGTGTATATGATGCATTGAGGACAATGCATAAATAAGGGGGAGGGGAATGTAATGTCCCTAAGATTAACCCTTTGTAATTGTACATGTAGGATGGTGAGTCATTAGTACTAATTGTAAATGTAAATTTACATTTAGGCTGGTGAGACGTTGGCATCAAGTTGTAGTTTTGCACGCACTTGAGTAGTATGCGAAGAATTGTTTTCAAATAAAGTGTGTGCACATTTCACAATGATGTGTGCACCTGGGTAAGTGTGTGTGGATACAAATCAAAGGAAGGGTGCACATATTTAACATTGTTGCGTGCATTTCGGTAAGTTCTCGGGGATGACATGGGAGTGCGCACCAAAATGAGTTATATATATATATATATATATATATATATATATATATACACACACACACTCACACACACACACAATTGTATATGTATTGAGGTCAGAGAGCATGTGTGATTATGAGGTTAGTGATCCCGGACGAAAATAGGCTAGTGTGCCTATCCTTGTAAAGGTGATCATATTCAAGTATTAATATTATTACATTACTAGGTGCAAGCAAATCAGATGAAAAGACATGGGGGGCAAACTCCACCGTAAAAGGGAAAGGGGGGGGGGGACTTAAGTCCCAGGGAATATTTGAATAATAATTTTAGAAATGTGTAATTTATGGATATTTATTTTATCCTAAGTTTCTGAGGTAGGGAATGAGTCACCAAGTGGATAAATATACTTCTGAAAGTGACAAGTGTCAAGTCTAATGCATGCAATATATATTGATGGCCTTAATGTATTTCAGGGAGGAGCTCATTTTGGGGAGATGATTCATTATTTCCTCTTGTGTGCAGAAAGGGGTCAAACCACCTCAGAGACGACGCCTATTACCTTATCTGAGGAGAAGAGCTTGTAATGGGTTTTGGTTGTGTGACATGGCCCAACCTTGGTGGCTAGAGGCGTTACAACCACTAAGGTTTTTCATTCATTTAACTCATCATTTAACTTTTATTAGGTGATGTATTGCTTTTGTTGGATGATGTGTTTTCTATGGCACCTGAGACTTTCCTTGAAGTTTATGAATTTATCATGGTTCCCTTTAATAGATTGTTAATGCTACACCTTCAAGTTTAAATGTATTTAACTATTTTAAAGTATATATGTTAAGATATATTAGTTGAGGTGAGTGGGGGCATTCCTCTCTTGACTATAGTTTCACTCGCTTGGATTTTTTTAGTGGATCATAAAGAAAAACATTTTATTCCACGTATATGATTTTTTTTTTAAATTGTATTTAGTATTCCTTATTCACATGTTTTCTCATGTGTGACCTTCTATATTTTGAAGCGATAGAAAACAAAAGAGGAAATATCACACGCATGGAGACAAAATGAGCACGCGTGACTTGGGAGATTAACCCTAGTCTCAATGTAACCACAATTAGATAGAAATTAGTTTGTTTCTTTTGTATAAAGAGAGATTTTGTATGCCCAAAAGAAGGGTTACGAGAATTATGAGCAGGTAGGAATCTTAGAGTAGTAGTTGTTTCTTTGATTTTAGCTGTAACCATTGTCTTGATTTTGAATGAAGATAACAGAGAAAAAGTGATCCAATGTATGGTGTGAATAGTGTTTGCAATTTCTATGTTGTGTCTTAATCTTTTCAAGAATGAATGAATCTTGCTACGAGTGTATGTAGCTTTGAAATGCTTGCATAAGAATTTAAATTGCTTTTCTTCATGAGCCGATGCAAGTTGTGCACACAGTCTGCAAAGAGTTCGTTGACAGGGTATGTTTCGACTCGTAAATCTCAAAAGAAATAGCGTAAGGATTTCTTTGCAGGAAGTGTAAAGAAAATGCCACAAGGAGTGCACAGTTGTCGCAAGAACTCGAATCTTGTGTAAAGATATGTTGCAAAGAGTGCACAGACCTGGAATTCGACAAAGAGTCGAAGTGACTCTGTAAAGAAGTAGAAGGACGAGATCGGAAGAATGTCATGAAGGCGAGAAAGGATTATTTTCAAGAATTTTTGGATATGAGTTTGACGAATTTACCAGAAAAGAAAGAAGTGCTTGGGAGATTGAAATCTTTGGAGAGATCAAGCTCAGGAGGGGTATCACTTTCCAACAAGCGCAACGATATCCAAGAAATGGACTCGTAGGAAGGATAAAGGTCGAAGTATTTAAATCCTTTCACAAATATTCTAAGTTTGAAGAAAGATTTAGCTCAGAGGGAAGATTTGGACCATCCGATTAGGGTCCAGACAACGAGGAGAAAGTAAAGAGGAGGAAATATCTCAACTGTTCGATCTGAGCACAAACGGATCGTAGCCATCTTATCAAGGTAAAGTGCACTATCATTAAATCTTTGAACATACATAGGAGGAACAAGGTCACAAAATTCTGAAATCATCGGAACCGTCCATAAAGACAAGACATGTGGCAGGGGATCAACATTTCACTGACTCGCAGGGTGGAAAGGTTAAAGAACAGAGTTGTGAGAATTTGCGAAACACGAAATCATGAAAAGATCATAGCCGTTGATCATTCTGAAATCATTGAGACCGTCCATAGTCAATGAGGACACGTGGCGAGAGCTCAACATTTCACTGACTCATGACTCAAAGAAGTCAAAGGTCAAGTTACAAGAACTCGCGAATTGTGAAATCGCGAAAAGATCACAGTCATTGATCGAAGGAGGGATTTGGACTGTAGATATGGTTTTGTTGGGACTTTGCGACTCGGGAAATCAGAGGTAAGAGTTTTGGGAACTCGCGAAACCTAAAAATGTGAAGATTTGATCTGATCCATCGGTTCAAGAAGAGATCTGGACCATTGAGCGTATAGGGAGATGACTCATGAAGTGTGAACTCATGAGACGCGAAATCGCGAAATGTGAAATCATGAAACACTCATGAGATTGGCCCATGGTCATAGAAAAGGGTCACATCAGTGAAGGGTAATAGAGGGGCTAGCATGCACTAGGCTCCTGTCAGGATTTCAGAAGTCGGGAGAGTTGGAGTGACTTGCATGCAAAGGCCCGATATGCAAAGTTGCGATGCGCCTTTCGATTAGGCAATTGGTCACAGTCTTAGTCACATAAAGGGAGGGGATTAAATAGGAGAGCTAGCATCTAAATATGCTGAAAATTAAAGGTGTTAAGGAGAAATCTGTGGGTTCCATATAACCTGTGCTTTGAGGGAAAGAGGGTCTGTTAAGTGGATTTGAGGTTCTTAAGGGCCAAAGAGTCAATCAGACCCAGTTTCTTGATTGATTCTAGACTGGGAGGTCGCGCAGTCCTTAGGAGAGAAGGGGGGTCTGCATCAGTGTGTGTGGTTACAAATCAAAGGAAGGGTGCACATATTTCACATTGTTGTGCGCACTTTGGTAAGTTCTCAGGGATGACATGGGACTGTGTACTAAGATGATATATATATATATATATATACACACAGATTTGTATATGTATTGAGGTTAGAGATCATGTGTGATTATGAGGCTAGTGATCTGAAACAAAAATAGGCTAGTGTGCCTATCCTTGTATAGGTAATCATATTCAAGTATTAATATTATTACATTACTAGGTGCAAGCAAATCATATGAAAAGAGATGGGGGGCGAACTCCACCAGAAAAGCGAAAGGGGCGGGG
>JZKD02S1499397.1:552502-571874 GCA_000966675.3 Picea glauca | reverse complement strand
GTATGAACAATTAATTAATAAATAAATAATATTATTAAGAAATAATTATTCTTTAACTCAACATATTAGGACAATCAGATTGTCAAATTAATTAAAATTAATAACCCCTATGCATCTATTCAAGCAGGGTTGTTACATACACCCACCCCTCAGGAAACTTCGTCTCGAAGTTAAGGTATCTCATGGTACAAAGGAAAAGAAACATGGTTCACACATTCATAAGAATTAACTGACACTATTAGTAAGTAAGTCAAGAAAACTCATACATACTAGTGTATATGTACAAGAGATGCATGTGTATCTAGTACATACAAGTCTCGTGCATGTACTAATAATCAATAACTATCACCCTTTAATAATTTATGTATGCATCCAATCCAATCAACAAGACTAGTCTTTTATAAAAGACAATAAACCAATCAAATGTCTGTGAAACCTTTAATTACAATTATCTAGTTCAAAAATTTTATTTAGACAATTGTGGTTTAGTCACGTAATTATGAATATTCATATATACACATATTCTTTTTAGAAGGGAAAAACAGTAAATTCCACCATAAGACAAATCTCCATACTTTCTCAACTATTTCTACTCTTCCTCCCTAACTTACTTCCATCTCCATTCCTATCCTTCCTCTGTTGGACTATCTTGGAGCATCAACTATATTGACCTAACTCCAAATAGAACCCATAAGCGGAAGTGTCACTATCTCGACCAAGCTTCCCCAGCAGGCAACTGACAGTCATCATCACACGTCCTGGGGAGCGTGAGCTAACACCATCCTCCCATGACTTCAGATTTCGGAGGATACACGGTGGGAAATGCCTCCACCCTTCCTAATCATAACTAGGTTCCACACCCTACAATGGAATATACAGTGGCACTATGTTTCTAAGAGTTTTGTCATCGTTTATTCGGTTTTGGGCAGTGTCATCACCTGAAATCTTGCACTGGTCCACATATCATAGAAATGCATCCAAACAAATATAATTTCACATACACGTATTCATACCATAATGTTTCTCGGCTAGTGGTCGTGACATTCACTTTCATCATTATCATCCCTTGGCTATATAATTTTTATTGATTGAATTTGTAGAAGCTTGGGAATCAAAAATGTTATATCTACTATCTGGGGAAATCCTTGAGTAGTTCCCTTCATTTTGAGGATGGTACCAACACTCGAAGCCATTACAAAAATATTCTTGTTAATAGTTGATTGTGTCACTTGTAGGAATTGAATTTGGATGGGGAGTATAACAATCATTCCTCCCAATCACCTGAGCTAAACCCAATTGACTACATGACCTTAACATTTATCAAAATTTAAATTGTTATAAAAAAACTATTTATGAGTTCATTTATAGAACGATTCTTGAAAGAATATTTTAAGATGCAACTCCATGCTTGATTTGGAGGGACTAAAGATGGAATAGTGGGGAATCCTTCTATATCTATATGGGAAAAATTACCTTTATAACCTTTTAAGACACAATTCCTATAGTAAACCTTGTAAGATATAAGAGAGAATCCACCATAAAACTTCAAAAATAAACCCTAAACACCAAATATACCAAATCATTCACTATGAACAACACCAATAATATAGAGATAAAAACCCTTAAGGTAGGGTAACACTATCAAATACTCCTTATGGAAGGAATCACTCCACAAGCCATGCTTGATACAAGAAAATGCAATCCAACACACACCCAATAGAATTGTACTCGTGTGTATTTATACTTTCTCACTAGTATTCCTAGGGATCGTATGCCAACTAACCCTTATTATTATATTATTTTGTTTTAATAATATAATGGACATATTATTTCCTTTTAATTACATAGTGGAAATATTCCAATATTATGACCAAATTACATTCAATATCCCCTTGGATGTCTCCCTAGGTACCCCATATTATCCTCCCTAGGTACATTACAATTCCAACATTATCTCATGCTTGAAAAAAAGGTGGAAGATGAAAGATCCTAAAAAAAATAGGTTCAGAACATGTCAATTCATTTGAAAATATCACTCTTCTTTTGAGCACAATGTATGGGGGTGGATTATGCTTCAACAACACTTGGGTGTCAAAACTAAGATTCTTAAAAGTGGTTTTATAAATGTTGCATGCATACCTTTTTTTGGTAGAGATGATATAGTTAAAAATGTCTTTTGGAGATTTTATTTTATGACCAAGGCCTTTTGGCCATGTTTTCAAGATGAATTTCACCATTTTTTAATTATCCAAGTCTTTCCTAGAAAGGTGTTCTCTTGGGGGAACCTTGGATGATTAGAGAGAACTAAAAAAATGTGTGTCATACAAATTCATAGTCCTCTATACAATTTATGGAAAGTATATCGATGCAAGGTTACTTTCCATGTGGAACCCTCTCCTCAATTTATGGAAGGTATATCGATGCAAGGTTACTTTTCATGTGGAACCCTCTCCTCTTTTCCTAGGGGAATCATAGTCTCTTTAAGGAGGACATAAATTTTCTTATTAAAGTCAAATTCAATATTTTTCATGAAGACGTTGACTCCTTTCCTATTGAGGTACACTCAAATATGCTCGCAATTATAGTTTTTTAGGATGAGAGTTTCCATGTATCCATATCGTTAGATTTTTTAACTCTTGATTCCATGAGGTAACTACTTGTTCCATAAATTATATATGTTATATCACTTTGAAAAAATAGTCTAGATACATCTATTTCTTCATAATTTAAACATTGTGTTTTAATTTTGTGTACCATTTTCTTGATATTGATCTAAATAACTATTGAAATAATGCATTGAATCATTTGATACTAAAAATATTAAAGGATGGAAAGAAAGGAAAATTTTAAGGGTTAAATTTAACTCATGCACTAATTTTCTATGGACTTTTCCAAAAAAGATTCACCAATTTCCATTTTTTTTTAAATTGTTCAAAACATCCTTAGAAATTTACATATTTTTACAAAAATATCATCAAATATTTTAAGAATTAGCAAGATTCACTAAGGCTTCTACACTTTAATATAAATATGGATTCTCAAAATTTTCCATGATGGGAAATAACATTTAATAGCTTCTACCCCTAAACTCCCTCGGAGTCCCAAATGATTCTTTCCCAAATTTATCTTGAAAAGAAGTTTGAGCATCACATTTTTTTTAGTGCATTGAAATAAATGTTTGTACAATGATTTATTTTATATTTTTTTATAGAGAAAAGAGTGGGTAGATGAATCATTAATCCATAATATTATGAGACGATCAAAGAAACACTCCTTTCCAACCCAAGACTATAAATTCCAATATTCTAAAGGAGCATGAGATGTGAAAGAAAATGATCGATTATCTTAGAGAACCCATTAGCTCTACATTAGTTGTTACTCCAGGTTAGGAAAAATTGAATAGGTTTTACGTCTATCCAACCTACGAATTCAAACTTGTCAATGAAGTAATTTGATAGTTTTTCATCGCAAGTAGAGGAGCCTCAAAATACTTCTCCACTAAGTTTTAAATTCATGTAACAACCCAATTGATTTTTATTGGCCATAGTTGTTAATTTAAATTTAATTAATTATTAAACTAAATACAATGAATCTTTTTACTATTTTATTATTTTATGGTAGGTGAGGGAATTGATGAGGGGATAAGGAAGTTTGGGAATTGAATGAGGGATAGGGATTTGAGAGAGGAGGATAAAGAATAGGGGAGAGGACTTGGAGAGGGGTCTTTTGGTTTTGAGTAAAATTGGGGAAGAAGAAGAGAAGGAAGAAATTTTGAAAGAGAGAGGGAAGAAGGAGGAGATTGGAGGACAGAGATTTTTTGAGGGAACTTTTACAATGACACTGTTTTTTATGGGAACTTTGGGCTCGAGGGATATGAAACCACAAGTATTCTTGGATCTAGGTAGTCGAAGAGGTTGCTCCTAGTTGGATGGGAGGTAAATGTTCAGTTTGGGCAAGAACAAGAACTAACGGAAAAGGGGCTAAATCAACTGACCTGCAGGTCAAGGTATGTATTTTACTAGCTAGTATGTTATTATTATGTTGTTTAATTTATTATGTTGTCTATTTACCAGTTAATTCCTTGTGTAAAGAAAATCATGAACTAAATTGCAACCATTTCAGTAGGAGACTAGGAGATATTTTTTTTTTAGGCCCTAAAATAGGAAGTCCTTATAAATGGTATCAAAACCCGGTTTCAAAATTGGAACATAGGTCTTACCCACCTACAACCCTGGAAAACACAAAATGAACCCTTGGACATGCAACTATGCCTTTATTTACAACCTTTAAATAAACTAGACATGACCTAGAAATGACCCTGGAACCCTAGGGAAACTACCCATAAAAGTATTGGAGAAGAGGGTGGGTGCAGTAGAGAAAAGACCTTGCCACACCTCTTTGAGTCCCATGTCCACATGTTCCTTGTTCCATTGCTCCAACCCATGTACCTGTAAACATCCCTACCTGCAAAGGACAAAGAGGAAATAATTGTAAGGGTTCAACCCAAATATATATATATATATATATATATATATATATATATATATGAGTATGATCAATTATATTCAAAAAAAAATATTTATATAATATAAGTATATATATTTAATAAATAAATAAAACAAAAGTACAAAAAAAATAAAAAAAATAAAAAAAATTATTAAGCAAAGAGTCAAGATGTACCATCGAAAATCAAGCTCCAAATCTCAAAACACAATTTTTGGCCCTTGACCAAGTTTTGAGGATCCTTGGTCATGTTTGACCTATTTTGGGACTTCGACAGGCTGTCGAAGGCAAAGCGCAAGTCAAAGCGGAGATCGTGGGATCTCGGCCCCTTGTTTAGGGATTTTGGGTTTTGGGATTATGTAATGGGTATGGGGATGTCGGCCCATGGGTTTACCTATCTTTAGGCCCTTTTTGTAATGTATAAATAGAAGTCTAGGTGATGTAAGAAAGGGAAGAAAAGGGAGGCTTGGTACCTAGCCAAAGTGTTGAATGCAAATTGTAAATGCTTTGTGCATGCTATGTTGAGAACTTGAAGAGCTAAGTGCAAGTGACTGTAAGAGACTATGTAAAAGCTTTGTGCTGTAGTCTAGCTCGAGGAAGGAGGATCTAGCGAAGTGCACACAAATATCTTGTCCTATGCGAAGTAGGATCTTATGGATCTATGCATGTAGAAGATTGACTGAAGATAATAAAGAAAATAAGAGTTGGTGGATGTATCCCCAAACTGGGGGTGAACAACGTACATCCTATGTTATAGTTGCTTTCTGCATTGTGATTGTTTATTGTTCATATGGTTAATTCTTAATGAATTGATGTATTCTTAGATGAATCTGATGTGATAAGCTTAGTGCTGAATATTATGAAGGAATGCTAGATCTAACCTATGTGAATATGCTTAGTGCTAAATAGTATGAAGGAATGCTAGATCTAACCTATGTGAATATGCTTAGTGCTTGAATATACTAGATCTGGGTGAATATTGCATTGATCTGTTGTTATTTGCGCTATAAACAAAGGATGAATACTAATGATCTATAACTGCTAAGTGCTTTGTTAAGCTATTATAATCACAGATCTATGTCCTAGCTAAGGTTGCAGACATCTGAGTCCTGCAACCACCCCTACCTCTAACTCGGGTGGGACTTCATGTGCTTCATAGGTGTTGCCGAAAGGGCTGGTAGTTAGGGTTTTGTTGGTGCATTGTTGAAGCATTGAACCCTGGGTCTGCCTTTGTGCCAACAAATTGTTCCATTGTCGAGACCTGAAACTTTGATTGCTAGGAACTGAAGAAAAGAGAAAGCTTTGTGCGTAGATCTGTTGCTCGACTTGCGAAGCTCTGTGCTAAGAAAGGAGGAAGATCTCGAGAAAAGAGGTAAGATATGAACGTCTTGTGCTCTGATAGAGGTAAGAATAGTGAAATTTTTTAAGATTTGAAAGATTTGTGCTCTGAGAAAAGAAAGATAACTGGAAATTTTTGTTCCAAAAGTATGGATCTAGGTATATTTGATAAATTTTGTCCTAGCTTGAAAACTAGGGCACAGTTAGAAGAAAGAAGATTTGATATGAATAGATCTGATGGAAATAATGAAAGGTATGTTATTCCTATGCATAGAAAGAATGTTTGGACTAACAAATGGATGTAGGATCCTAGAAAGAATTTTTTGCAGGTTAGTTACTGTGATCCTAGTGCGCAGTACAGGAAAGGTTGGGGATAATCTAAAAGAAAAAGAGGATTAATTATTTGTTACATCTGCAGAAGACTGGGACATCTTACTAAGGAATGCCCTGATAGAAGACCTAGTTGTCTTGGTTGTAAATATATGGTCCACGAAGTTTTGGATTTCCCTAGAATGATTACTAAGGTTGAAAGAATGAATATGAGACAAGAAAACCATGATGAAGATCAAGAAACTAAGACCATGGAAGAACCCCAGAAAGAATCAGAGACTGTATTACTACGAATGCAAGAAATCGTGAATGATCACAGAAATGTCAACTTATACAAGATCTTCAAAGAAAAAGAGTGCATAGAAACAAGAATATGAGACTTTGACATTGACTGTGTTTTGGATGAGGAAACACAAGTCAATATCATCATAGAAAGAACCTGGGAAATTTTAGGACATCCTGCTATGATTCCTTCATTAGGAGGGATAGGATTATTTAGAGGAAAGATGATAACCCTATGTGGAAGACTCACCCAGATATCTATGAGTGCTCATGGAACTTCGATAGAGGAAGATTTTGAGGTTGCTAAATTTATTGAGAACAACACCCCATTTGCTATGTTACTAGGAAAAACCTAGATTGAGAAGGATCAGGCCAGAAGAAAAGAAGAGGAAGTCTTAGAACAGAAGAAGCAAGAATTAAAAGATTTTATGACTAGGAAGATAATGCACTTGATTGAAGAACAGGAGAACAGAACGAAGTTGTTTAGAACCAGAAGCTTGGATGTCGAAGTTAAAACAACACAAGAATTCTCACAGAAGAGTGGAGCACCTACCCCAGATAGAGAATAAGTATTTCCCTTGAATCCTACGAAAGAATATCAACAGTGTGAAGTTATTATGCCAAAAGGAGATAAGAATCAGAATGGAAAGAGGAATACTGAGACGAAAATCACAGGGAAGAAGGCTAGCAAACTCAGTAAGAAGAGAGAAAAGATATAAAAGTTGCAGACGGTCCTAGAGGGGACTTCACAGAAGGAAGGCTTGCAAAACGGGAACCTCGTCGCGATATTAAAACAACACAACATGGAATTTCTCCATGGCAAAGCGATATGACCGTTGGAAGCATTATAACCATTAGACCGACGCCCCGAATGGTTAGAACAATAGTTATGACCAGAAAGCTCATCATCAAACCATTGGGACTACACTGTAATGGATAGAACTGCATTGATGAAGCCTTCTCACCCGTTGGAGAGATCTGTTACCTCACTGTCTACTTAGTCCATCGATTGTTGCACCGATAACACTTCTGCGAATTGTATCCATGCCAACGAGAGAACTCATTGCTACCGCGTTGTGTTTACTGAGATTTCACCACCTGTTCTATTGCATTGAGAATTCATTCATCGACCTGAGTTATCCAATTGAGAGCGTGTATGTTGGACGAACTCAGCGCAGTTGAAAAGTGTGTAGAAGAAGTCTTAATCGATCTATTAGCCAAAAAAATAATGTTCGTAGGGATTCAAGCTTCATCGACTAGAGGAGTGCAAGCCTCCCCATTGACTACTCACAGATTTTGACCAACCTGAGTTGCAGCCGAGAGGAGAACCAAGCATCGATATGACTTGGTGAATGAAATGTTAATCCTAACTATCTTGCCCAACTACACCCCACCTTTGGCTGGTGCGGTGAGTCGTGAAAGTGTCCCCAGAGACTTCGATTACACCCTAGTTACTGTGTACCTCCCGAATGAGATACGTGCAGTTAGGACACAGCAGGACAAGATCATGATATTAAAATTCAATGACTTCAACCTAAGGGACCATAAAAACCATAGTATGCTCGCCCCTCACAGGTAATTAACTAGGATGAAGGGGAAGAACTCCAGGATAATCCCCCAACCATGGACTATGAACCTCGTGTAGTCTACCATCTTGAATGTGATGAAGATTCCACATTTTGGAAGGCACCAAGAGGTTAACGCATGTGTTAAGCTCCCGCTATCATGCTACCATGGCAGCTACCTATGGCTAGACATATGTATCACAGTCAATCCGACGTTGATCCATAGGATCACTGGATTGAGCATGTAGGGACCAGACCCACAAGACTTCTATCCAGGGAAGGATGAAGATCATGCCCTGGAATAGAGGATTAAGGATACCTATGGCGATGTAGAAAAGGGGACGTGAGGCTACAAGGTAGCTTCCATCCAAAATGGCATAGTGCACCTAGCCTGCTAGCTGATCACAGGAAATATAGTGAGAAAGAACAGACCTATGTAGGTCACAGGGTTCATTGTTGACCTCGCCGTAAAATGTGTAGAAGGACTCCAAATGAACTGAGCGAAGTACTTAGTCAACTAGCTAGAATTGGATTGTTGCGAAGCTCAGGATCAGGGCTATGCATTCCATTTCAGCTGGTTGATGATCCTCATAGCATTTACTGCATGGGAGATGCAAAAAAGTGAGACCTTCCCATACATTGAGCCATTCGAGCCACTCGCTGCGAAGTTCACCACGCTCTAGTACTCGAGGGATATGGGAAAACAATAGCAATTGAACATGGTATTCCACACATACTATCTCTAGTTAAAGAGGGATATTGGGGTTGTACCTCGTATGACGCCGAACACCCTGCATCGGTTCAGACCCCTCATGAAGTTTCATGCAGATCGACACTTTATTTATATCACTACGCACGTAGACGAGCATAAAGAAGGGCTTCAGTCATACTATAATATCACAGAGGAGGACCTCGAAGAGATAACTAAGGACTAGTCTACAGATCTCCTTATCCCTGCTAACCCTATAGAAATGTCTGATCCTGAAATAACTGGCAGATCAGAGGCCACTCACAAAGAGCATGACACCCCTGGAACCAATAGAAGGAAAAAGATAGAAGAGGTACAGAACTTGAGAAGTGCATCAGACAAAACTGCTTCAAAATCACCCGGACGAGGAGATAATGTCAAAGTAGATAAAGAAGAGACCAATGGCAAAGAAGATCAACAGAAGCAAGACGAAGTAACACCACCTAGGGATCCTATTGATGAGGTTGATCCCTCTGAGAAAAGAAAGGTTTCCCCCACGAAACCTACCTCGCAAAAGAAATCCAGAGCTAGTAAGACTAAGCTATAGACTGTGCTCATTCTTGATGACTTTGACTTCATCATTGCAACCATATCAGATGCTTCATAGGATATTATGTAGAACACAGAAGCCAAGAAAGCAACCATTTATGAAAAAATTGAGACAGAACTAAGAGGGGTACATCAGGCCCTTCACTCTAGTCGCGCAGTGCCCACTGCACCCACGCCATCAGAAGAACCAGAGTTGGGATATGAGCCTTCCCAAATCCATAGAATAGTTGATGCGACCGAAGCTCGCCTTCGTTGAGCACAATAAGAGAAAGAATAGACCACGGTGGCTCTGAAGCAAGAACAACATGAAATGGTAGAGAAACGCCGAGTTGCACAACAGGAGAAGGATGACCTCCACACCAAGTTTGAAGAGGAGAGAGCATAGGCCAAGAAAGAGAAAGAGAAGTTTCTCGCAGAGCATCTCAGAATCAAAGAAGCAATCAACAGAAAACTTCACTCTGTGATAGGCTTAGAGAAAAAGGTGGAAGAACCAGTGGGGCATCAAGTAGCATAGCTTGCAAAATCTATCCAACAACTTCAATAGAGAATCACAAACCTAGAGCTACAAACAGTGCCAAGAAACCCATAGGATGTGTGAGACCAAAGAGAATCCACTACCTGGAGCACAGTTGAGAGGATCAGATCACTCACTCTAGAATGTAAACAACGTAGCAATAGAAGTGCACACACCTACGAGTGACATACTGAAGACCCTGAACTAAAGGCACTCGAGTCACAGCTCTAGGAGGCAAAGAAAAAAGAAGAGACAATATAGGTGCGGTTGAAGATCTTTTCAACAGTTAAAAGGATGAAGCGATCCCAAGAACAATGCACTTCTCAACAATAGGTCCACACCATATAGAGCAAAGTCATGAAAGTGACTAAAAGGCTCCAACCAGTCTAGGACGAAGTGTGCCAACTATTTGAGGAGATTGAAGGTTGAGGAGTAGAGATGGAACAAGTAGTCACTGCATTCGAACAACACTTAGAGGGACCTGTCAACGAAGTAGTTATCCAAGAGTTCATCGAGCAGGAGGCCTTGGCACAACAATAGGCTGAAGCAGCTCGAGCCAAGCTCGAGGCTTTTGAAGCAGAACTACCCATACCAGAGTGACTCAGGAGGAGTCACAAGTGAGTGTTGGGGGGCTGTTGGCCCTTGACAAAGTTTTGAGGATCCGTGGTCATGTTTGACCTATTTTGGGACTTCAACAGGCTATCGAAGGCGAAGTGCAAGTCGAAGTGGATATCGCAAGATCTCAGCCCCTTGTTTAGGGATTTTGGGTTTTGGGCTTATGTAACGGGTATGGGGATGTCATCCAATGGGTTTACCCATGTTTAGGCCCTTTTGTGATGTATGAATAGAAGTCTAGGTGATGTAAGAAAGGGAAGAAAAGGGAGGCTTAGTACCTAGCCAAAGTTCTGAGTGCAAATTGTAAATTTTTTGTGCATGCTATGTTGAGAACTTACAAAGCTAAGTGAAAGTGATTGTAAGAGACTGTGTAAAGGATTTGTGATGTAATATATCTCGAGGAAGGAGGATCTAGTGAAGTATGCACAGATCTCTTGTCCTATGTGAAGTAAGATCTTATGTCTCTGTGCATGTAGAAGATTGACTGAAGATAATAAAGAGAAGAAGAGTTGGTGGACGTAGCCCCAGGTTGGGGGTGAACCACGTACATCCTGTGTTATGGTTGCTTTGTGCATTGTGATTTTTATTGTTCATATGGTTAATGCTTAGTGCACTAATGTATGCTTAGATGAATCTGATGTGATAATCTTAGTGATGAATAGTATGAAGGAATGCTATATCTAAACTATGTGAATAATCTTAGTTCTTGAATATACTAGATTTGCGTGAATACAGTGTTGATCTGTTGTTAGGTTTTATCTGCACTGTAAACAAAGGTTGAATACTAATGATCTATAAGTTCTAAGTGCTCTGTTAAGGTGTTACAATCACATATCTGTGTCCCAACTAAAGTTGCATAAATCTAAGTCCTGCAACCACCCCTACCTCTACCTCGAGGGAGACCTCATCTGCTTCGCAGGTGTTGCCGAAAGGGTCGATAGTTAGGGTTTTGTTGGTGCATTGTTGAAGCGTTGAACCCTGGGTATGCCCTTGTACCAACAACAATGCCAAGCTGAAGGAAGGATCCCATGATTATGCATGCACTATGCATCTCAACGAAATTTTTTTTTATATCAAGCTCATATCCCAATCTCTAAGTTCATGAGCCAAGTCAACATAACATTAAACACAATACAAGGCGTATGAAGGAGCCCCAATGTATTAAGTGCCCAACCAAGAGAGATTATTCATTGCAGTATGCATCCACGAGCGGGCCTGTAGTGTCCCCAAGGCCGAGCCCCGTTACAGATCATGTTCTATGCAATGAATTGTAAATATGTTCTATAGGCTGGTGAGCCAAGTATTGTATAAGCTGGAAAGCTTATGTGTTTTTTAGGCCAGGGAGCCTAAGTGTTGAAGGCCAGGAGCCTGTTGATGTATTTGTATGTATGCAGATAAATTAATAAAATATAAACACCGCCAGTGCAGACCGACCACGATGAATGAGTGATGGGGGACTGAGCGTCCACAGAGTGGGCAAGGAATTAAGGGCTGAAAGGTGGGAAAAGGGGTTGAGTGATGAGCCTAGGGGATAAGCCTAGGGGGCTTAAGATTGGGAAATAATATTTTAATATTATTTTAAAAAGAGACATGTGCATCTCTATTTATCCTAAGTTTTCGAAAGGGAACGTGCAAAGGGGATGCATGCTGTGGTATGCATGCAGTTCCCAGGGTGACAGGTGTCAACCCTGGTGCATGCAAATAAAATGGAGGAAGCAAGCCGTGAGGGGGGATCTTCCTCCATTCTGACCCGAACCGCTGAGGGTGGAAGTGGTACGACCTCTGCCAGATTACCCTAGTTCGTCTCTGAAAGCCGTAAGGCCTATGTTTGTTTGAAGAAACCGTGTACACCCTGTTGAGAGCGATGAGTCTGTGTCTGTCTCTGAGAAGACCCATGTGCGCATTAAGCCTGCATTGAACTCGAGTGGCGGAATCCTTTGTTGTTCGGGGAAAAGCTGAGCCAGCCTGTGGGTGGATCCTGTTCCGAAATCATCACTGTGAGATCATCCTGTGATTGTTGATCCAGTTGGGGAAGCCTTATCTATGTTTCCTGTGGATTGTTGTGACCACGCAGTACTGGACTACGTGAGGCTTGTTGGCCTATCAACGACTCCTCCAAGTGAGAGAGTGCATAGAGGGAGAAGAGAACTCCTGGAAGGAACCCTATAGCTACTACAGAGCCCAGAGACTTCCGGTCCGGTCTGTTCCTGTAACCCAAGGTAAGGGAGACTGGAAGCCGAAGGACTATTTAGGTGACAGAGAAGGTGCACTCTCCTGGGGTGGAACAAGCATGTGGGGAATGAGGGTCTGTGGGAAGTGAGCGTGTGAGATTCCTGGGAGAGCTTTCTTCCTGGTGGATGTGTATGTGCTATTTTCCCTGTAACCTCAGTCTAGCCTAGGATTCCTTGCCTCGGGGTGGAGCTCGGTCCCAGCTCGGGGGTGACCCACTGTTGAGATGATGAATAGTGTGGTCTAAGGCTGGGAGGGTCATGGAAGGCCTGCACTTGGTTGGTGAATGCTACAGCTGTTAAAAGATAAGTATCTGAATTATGCTTTAACTCTGTTGTTGTTTATGTATCATGTTTTCCGCTGTGTGTAAATGAAGTTACTGTTGAATACTATGGATTGTTTAATTGTAGCAGTAACATATATATTTTACTCTGAGAATTAAGTGTGTTTAATTGTGTTAAATGTGTGTGGTTATAATTCCTGTACAAATTATGTAAACATTCATGTATAGAATGGTAACTGAGAGGTTTGGAAACCTCGGTAGTGAAAGGGTACACTACAGAGTGGTATCAGAGCCAAGGTTTCGACACTGAGCCTAGATGGGCCAGTTGAGTGG
This sequence comes from Picea glauca, assembly GCA_000966675.3. Taxonomy (NCBI): domain Eukaryota; kingdom Viridiplantae; phylum Streptophyta; class Pinopsida; order Pinales; family Pinaceae; genus Picea; species Picea glauca. Next base: position 558,585 of record JZKD02S1499397.1, on the reverse strand, counting down.
TCTTTGGACCGAGGGTGAGAGGAGAAATTGTGTTTGGAGAACCAATTTCGAACCCTGGGTTGCTCCGAAGTGTCGAGGAGACACTTGACGAGTTTTTGTTAAGCTCAAGAGGTTTAGCGGTGCTGTGAAACCATAGCCAGTGTGGTCTATGGCCATGGGAAGACAGGTCTTTACACCAAGGGTGTTAGAACCATGGAATCTATCGGGAGGGAAGGAGAACCTTAGTAACAGTCAAATATGGAGAATGTGCACAAGGTTTAAAGCCTTGGGATACTGCACAAGAGTTTAAACTCGGGATAATCGTGAATCGTAAGATGACTGTGGGATTACCCATCAACCGTCCGAGTTGACGGAATTTGCGCAGGGTTTAAGTCCTCATGGGTAGAGGAGAAGCCCCAGAGAGGCATCGGGATTTTACCATCAGAGTTTCAGGAGTGTGGAATCGCTACATCAAGGAATCGTGATCCGCAATATCCCGACGAGCGCTTAGAACCGTCCATCAGCAAGGACACATGTCAGAAGATTCCGCAGAGTTGGAGATCGGGGAATTGGAAGTCTCGTGCACATGAAAACGGGAATCACGATATCCCGATATGTGATTTCCCGACTGGTGCAAGGATAGAGTGGGGACCACCAGGGTTAGAGTGGAGGACAGATGTCACCCCACATCGAAGTTCGGAACTTTGTAAATTCTGGGAACAAAGTGCAGTGAGGTTTCGATATCGCGAAATGCGATTTCCCGATTGTCAAGGGAGTGTGGGCCATAGCCAGAGGGCTATCACAGACTGAGTCCAGCGGAAATCGGGAAATCAGGGATTCCGCTGTCAAGAGTTTTGACACATTTTGATTCGCGAAACCCCGAACCCCGATAAGGGAAAAGGCCAGGGACATGAGTCAGTGATCACATGGTGTAGAGCCCATAGCAGGGGCTAACGCGTAAAGGAACACGTCGAAAGTCAAAGGATCAGGAATTCCGAGTACGTGAGCATCGCGACATCATGAACTCCAAAACCCTGACGAGAGCTTCGAGTACGGTCACGGGGTAGAGGTCACATGGACCTAAGCTTAACCGCGAAGGGTTAAGGCAAAAAGGCACATTGAAAATTGGGATTTCGGGAAACCTAATGACATGAAACATGTTTCTCATAAAACCACGAATCCTGATATTGCGACGTGATTAATTTAACCTTTAAACCTTTTTATTTCTGAATTAAGTAATTTAGATTTTTGAATTTAATTCAAGAGAAACGCTAATTAATCATCCTTCTAAACAAGGCTTAAATTTAAACTTTCTTTGAATGTCCTTAATGCGTCATGGTCCGATTTAGTAAGTTTCTATTATACATGATGTGACCAAGACTATGGAAAACTAATGCAAACCACATGGTTGAACAAGTCGTATGGTGTCGTTCACGTGGACCGAGGCCTAGCCAGGAGGGCTAGCGCATAAAGGGGCGCATTGGGTTTCGAGTACTGAAATCCCGATAGGAAGGTAAGGCCACTGTCACGAAGGCATGGTCATATGCAACCAGAGCTAAGCATAGGAGGGATCGCGCATGCAGAAGCTCATCGCAAATCGGGAATCGGGGATTCAACCCACCAGAACAATGTCGGTTTCAAAACCCCGATTGAGGTAACCTCGATAGAAGGAAGGGAGACCCCGAAGAGTTTCTTGTGGGAGGAAAAATTCCCGATAGGGAAATAGGATAATTTCAAGACACCCGAAAAACACAGAGCCAGATAGAGCTTAGAAAACTTATGAAGTTGAAATGTCTTTCGTTCTTGTTCGTATTAGCTATAAATGTTGTGGGTTATTCATGAAGTTTAATGGCCTGACAATTTTGAATTGGATTGCACAGTGCGTGTTCAAAATACAATAGAGGACAAAACTTCAGTTAATCAACACCGGGTATGGAGTGGGGAAGAGTGCAAATTACCCCTGAAATGGAAGACGAATGGGAAGGAAAGGATGTTAACTTAGGAGTCGATGGATCGAAATCTAATGGGAATGGAAAGGAGATGGATAAGGATGGACATATAATGAAAATACTTGAAGGATTACAAAGAGAGGCCAAGGAGCATCGAGCTGATAGCCGAAAGCTCATGAAAGTTAAGGATCGGCAAGGGAAATTAAACTTAAAATTCTTGCAGAGTTTGGAAAGAATAGAAAAGAAAATTGAGAAGGAAAGAGACTCAAGTACGACAGAGAGTCGTAGAGACCATGGGAGAATAAGTAGATCGAGGAGTGGTAGCTAACGTCACAGTCGATCCCAAAAACATTCGGATAGGGAGACACACAGTAGTTCAATCCCATCCCCTACCAGAAAACATCAGAAATCTGGAAGGGAGGAATTGAAAGGAGAGATGAACAAAATTAAGCCTTCAACATTCAATGGAGAGCATAAGAAGGAGGAAGATGATGAGACATGGTTGCTAGGCATGAAGAAATACTTCCAGCTACAGGATTATTCTGCTCATATAGAGGGAAGAATTGCAATGTACCAGTTGAAAGGAAAAGCGTCCATGTGGTGGGATCAGTTTGTGCAGGTGCAGCACATTCAAGAGAAAGAGGTCACTTGGAAGGAATTCAAGAGGTATTTCGAGAAGAAATACCTAACTAAAAGATACTATGACAGAAAGATGAAGGAGTTCTTCGAAGTCAAGTTGGGCAGTATGACCATGGATGAGTACGAACGAAGTTTTCTGGAACTGTTGAAGTATGTTCCATTTATCAAAGACGAGGCTGTCAAAATTCAGAGGTATCTGAGTGGACTGCCACCTTCCATTGGTGACAAGATTCAATACGATGATCCTAAGACCATGGAAGAAACCATAAGAAGGGCGAAATGCCTATATGAACAGCAAAGAGAAAAGCCTACCTTTCGGAAGGCTTGAGATAACTAGAAAAGGTTTAAGAAAGAACAGAGGTAGAAGGGAAGCAAGCCATCCTTTTTTAGAAACAGTCCTTGGGGACAGTCATCTTTTAAAGAACCCAGGAAAGTTGAAGGGAGTGAACAGATGCCAAGGCCTCCACCCATGGAGTGTTGGGGCTGTAAATGGAATCATAGGTACAGAGACTTCCCCCACAGAAACTACAAAGAAAGAACTGTCCATATTGTTCAACAAGATGAAACAGTGAAAGATATGGGTAGACGAATGCCGAGGATCTACGCAGCCCTGGACAACAAGCAAGCAGAATTTCAATCACACATGATTGAAGTGGAAGGTATGATCAACAACCGACCACTTGTTATTTTGATTGATTCAGGGGCTAGCCATAGTTATGTAGATCCTAGGGTGGTGGAAAGTTTGAATCTAACGAAGAGAAAACATGAAAAGTCTTGGTTAGTGCAGTTAGCCACAGGGACCAAGAGGAAGGTCATTGAATTGGTTAAGTCCTGTTCAGTGGACATAAAAGGAATGAGCACTAAGGCTGAATTGAACATTCTGCCTTTAGGCTCATATGATTGCTTAATTGGGATGGACTGGTTGGACCAGCACCATGCCCTTCTAGATTGTCGAAACAAGAGGGTCACATGTCTGAATGAAGAAGGAAATCAAGTAACAATCCAAGGAATTCCCAGAGCCGTGGCTATTAGAGAAATCTCAGCCATGCAGCTGAAGAAATGTTACCGGAAGGGCTGTCAATTATTTGCAGCCCGGGTGGAAGAAGTAGTCCAAGATGTGGTCTTGAATCTGGAAGACCACAGGGTACTCAAAGAGTTTGAGGACATGTTTCAGGAGGTTCCTGGACTACCTCTGAAGAGGGACATCGATTTTTCTATAAATCTGATGCCTGGAGCGGCTCTAGTTTCAAAAGATCCTTATAGAATGAGCACACCAGAGATGAAGGAGTTGCAACTGCAGCTCGAAGAGCTATTAAAGAAAGGCTACATTCATCCCATCATGTCACCGTGGGGATCCCTAGTCCTATTTGTGAAGAAGAAAGATGGGACGATGAGGCTATGCATTGACTTTAGACAGTTGAATAAAGTCACTGTCAAGAACAAATATCCTCTGCCAAGGATTGATGATCTTTTTGATCAGTTAAAGGATGCGAAAGTATTTTCGAAGATATATCTTCGATCTGGGTATCATCAAGTGAGGATAAAAGATGAAGACATCAGCAAGACTACCTTCAAAACAAGGTATGGTCATTATGAGTTCACTGTGGTGCCGTTTGGACTGTCCAACACGCCTGCTATCTTCATGTGCTTGATGAATGGAGTGTACAGAAATTATTTGGACAAGTTTTTCATAGTCTTCTTAGATGATATCTTGGTGTACTCCAAGACAGAGGAAAAACATGAACAACACTTGAGAATGGTGTTGCAGGTGTTGAGAGAACACCAGTTGTACGCAAAACTAAGCAAGTGCTCATTTTACCAAAAGCAGATCCATTATCTGGGACACATTATTTCTGAAGAAGGGATCGTTGTGGATCCTGAGAAGGTATAGGCCATTCGAGAGTGGTCAGCGCCAAGAAATGTGACAAAAGTTAGATCCTTTATGGGTCTGGCAGGTTATTATAGGAGGTTCATAGCCAGATTTTCAAGGATAGCTCATGCTATCACTTCCTTGCAAAGGAAGGAGAAGAAGTTCCAGTGGACGGAACAATGTGAGAGCATCTTCCAGTAATTGAAGTAGCTACTCACTAGTGCCACTCATGAAAAGAGCATGAAAAGAATTATGCCACTCATGATTTAGAGTTGGCAATAGTTGTCCATGCATTGAGGAAATGGAGACATTACCTCATGGGAAAGAAATTCAAATTAAGAACATACCACAATGGTCTGAAGTATTTATTTGATCAGCCAACCCTGAATGCCAGGAAAATCAGATGGCTGGAATTTCTGTGCGAATATGACTTTGATATCAAGCATGTCAAAGGGAAAGACAATAAAGTGGCTGATGCACTCAGCAGAAAAGTGCATGAATTACATGCTACAACCATTAGCATGTACATAACTAAGTTGAAAGATAGAATTCTTGAAGCTGCAAATGCTAATTTGCAGTACAAAAGATTGTTAGCAAAGCTATAGCAGAATGAGGAACCACAAACCAAGGAAAGTTATACCTTGGGAATTGATAGTCTACTTCTGTATAAAGACAGAGTGTATGTACCTAATGACAGAGAATTGAAGCTGGCAATTCTAAAGGAAATGCATAATGTGAATTATGCCAGTCATCCGGGATATCAGAAGACTGTGGCAGCAGTCAAAAGACATTATTTTTGGCCAGGTATGAAGAGGGAAATTGCTGAATACATTGCCAGATGTATGGAATGCCAGAAGGTCAAGGCTGAGCAAAGACACCCAGCAGGGTTGTTGCAGCCTTTACCTATTCCTAAGTGGAAATGGGATGTGGTAACAATGGATTTTATCACAGGATTGCCCAGAACAAGCAAGCAACATGATTAAATCATGGTGGTGGTGGACAAGCTTACTAAAGCTGCCCATTTTATTCCACTGAAAACCACCCACAGAGCAGCAGATGTTGCTGATATCTTTTTAAAGGAAGTTGCACGCTTGCATGGAATTCCTAAGACAATTGTGTCTGATAGGGACCCGAAATTCACTTCGAATTTCTGGAGAGGACTGTTCAAGGGATTCAAAACGAATCTAAACTTTAATACAACATATCATCCTAAGTCTGATGGACAGACAGAGAGAGTAAATAGAGTAATAGAATACATGCTGAGAATGTATGTGATGGATAAACCATCAACGTGGGAAGACTACCTGCATTTGGTAGAATTCGCTTACAATAATGGGTACCATACATCTCTGAAGATGAGCCCATTCGAAGCACTTTATGGAAGAAAGTGCAACACTCCAGTAAGTTGGGATAATCCAGCTGATAGAACAGTAGTTGGACCTGAACTACTCAAAGATATGGAAGATCAAATGATCAGAATCAAACAAAATTTGAAAGTTGCCCAGGACAGGTAGAAAAGCTACGCTGATACTAACAGAACCCATAGAGAATTTAAAGTGGGTGACCATGTTTTCCTGAAAGTGAAAACTAACAGGAGTTCCCTGAAATTGGGAAGTTGCGCCAAGTTGGCAGCAAGATTTTGTGGG
>JZKD02S1499397.1:538833-551688 GCA_000966675.3 Picea glauca | reverse complement strand
AACGATGAGTCTGTGTCTGTCTATGAGAAGACCCGTGTGCGCATTAAGCCTGCGTTGAACTCGAGTGGAAGAATCCTTTGTTGTTCAGGGAAAAGCTGAGCCAGCTTGTGCGTGGTGCCTGTTCCGAAATAATCACCTTGGGATCACCCTGTGTTGGTTGATCCAGTTGGGGAAGCCTTGTTTTTTTTTCTCGTGGCTTGTTGTGACCACGTAGTACTGGCCTGTGTGAGGCTTGTTGGCCTGTCAGCGACTCCTCTAGGTGAGAGAGTGTGTAGAGGAAGAAGAGAACTCCTGGAAGGAACCCTGTAGCTGCTACAGAGCCGGGAGACTTCCGGTCCGGTCTGTTCCTGTAACCAAAGGTAAGGGAGACTGGCAGCCAAAGGACTGTCTAGGTGATAGAGAAGGTGCACTCTCTTGGGGTGGAACAGGCATGTGGGGAATGAGGGTCTGTGGGTAGTGAGCGTGGGATATTCTTGGGAGAGCTTTCTTCCTGGTGAATGTGTATGTGTTATTTTCCTTGTAACCTCAGTCTAGCCTAGGATTCCTTGCCTCGGGGTGGAGCTCGGTCCCAGCTCGGGGGTGAACCATTGTTGAGCTAATGAACAGTGTGGTCTAAGGCTACAGCTATTAAAAGATAAGTATCTAAATTATGCTTTAACTCTGTTGCTGTTTATGTATCATGTTTTCTGCTGTGTGTAAATGAAGTTACTGTTGAATTCTATGGCTTGTTTAATTGTAGCAGTAACATATATATTTTACTCTGAGAATTAAGTGTGTTTAATTGTGTTAAATGCGTGTGGTTATAATTCCTGTACGAATTATGTAAACATTCATGTATAGAATGGTAACTGAGAGGTTTGGAAACCTCGGTAGTGAAAGGGTACACTACAGGGCCCAACCTCCACTAATATACATTTAAATTTTTTGGCCATAAGCCCAACCTCCACTAGCTATCAAAGTCCAGGCCTGGACTATACACCATAAAGCATCGAGGGTCGATACACAAGGTGCTAAGGAAGGAATCCCAAAAGGGGCGACCACTACGCACCAACACCAATACCTCCCAGCACCTCCGCCAACTACCACCGCCTGCACTAGACTGACTATCATTAACATTCTCGCCACCCCTCCACCAATAACACGACCATCAAAACCAACCAGTAAAACGCTCATACCACTTGTTCTAATTCGTGTTCCACCATTCTATGTAAGTAAGAACGAGCCTGACAAGGAGAGTTTCTCAAAGCAGCCCTCATAAGTTATAGTGCCACCAAAAGTTGCAGGCTGACGAAGTGTGACATGAGAAATTGCACCATTTGCCAAAAATAATGCAAACTACTCTAGGTCCTTGTTGCGAAAATGAAATTATTTTGGTTGCAGCATCCTCGCCTACCGCTATGGCGATAACAGGTGGAGTGAAACCCATCCCTACGGAGCCAACACACCCGCACGTGCACCCAATGCACTAACCAACACCTCCTCCATCCCAGAAACCAAGCATCAAAATACAAGGAAGAGAGCCCACGAAGGGAGTTTCTTTTTGCATTGTGCATCCACCAAAATAAGCGCATCAAAATCCACCAAGAACCAAGAGCTAAGGTAGCAAGCAAACACCACACACATAACAAGCCAAGGAGACACCCATGGGTTGCATAATGTGAAAAATGCGTCTATCAACACAATTCGAAACCAATACCAAGCACCCAAGCCATGAGGAATAAATCCCACAAAGGGGAAGTGCACTACCCGTCTCTGCCACCAGCGCCAAACCCCGAGAAGAAGAGCCCACAGGGCCTAGGTCCATGCATTATGCCTCACTGGCCTAGCTAGGTTTCCCACCCATGGCGGCCATGCCCTGCCCAACGAACCAGTAATACCACTGCAAAGAAAACCTGATAGTAAAGAAGAGACCCCCTTCTAGTGTAGAGAAATAAACCCTCTGACTGCCATTTGCAGAGAGAGAAATGGCGGTGGACGAGTGACATTGAGGGATGAGAGCGGGGATGGTAGGGTTTGGTTAGATATTTTGTTTTTATTTTATTTTTAATTGTGAGAATTCATGGAGGAGGCACGTGGGCCTCATACAAAGACCCATGTGCCTATCCATAAGTTTGATTTATTTTATTTTGTTTTATTATTTTTGTTTGTTAATTTTAATTTTAATTTGTTTTATTTAAATACATATTTAAATTTAATATTTGAATTGGTAATCGCACGTTTTTTATTATTATTTAATTTAAAATTTATTTATTTAATTAATAAATATTATTTTGTTTATTAATAGGTGTTTAAAAATACAAATTAGGATGAATACATTTTTAATTATATAAAGGATGCATACATAAAATAAATTGAAAAGGGGGCATTAATACTTTTTTGTTATTATAAAGGTTAATAATTGTTTTTTTTTATAAATGTGTTAATATAAAGTTGATTAATTAACATTATATTAATTTATGGTAATGTTAACTAATTGTTCTATTAATAAATGTTATTAAGGTTATTGTGATAAATTTTTAATTAATTAATTATAAAACATTATTGAATAAGTGAGTGATTAATTATTTATAAGGTATATAAGGATATAAGGGTTAGAAGATGCGGTTTAATACATGTTCAGGAGATAGCTAAGGGTAATTGACAAGTACCCCACAGTGATAGCATAAATAGAAAGGTGAGAGAGTTAGCAACTTACCCCAACAAAGTCACCAAGCTGAGAGGCTTTCGACCCCAACCTTTAGCCACTTACCTTATAGGAGTAATGTATGTATACAGACAAGTATAAAGAACTTATGCCTAACCCTATGGTTGCAAGTATAATTTTGAGAAAATGCGGAATGACTTAAACTCTTCCGTCATAAGCATCTGGTTTGATGTAGATTCAATTATTCAATATGGTTAGGACTCGGAGAAATCGAGGCTGAGGGGCATCGTCGCAAGGACCACCAACATCAACGCTACCACCTCCAACACCTGAATTAGCTCTCTTTTGTGCTCTTTAGAGGATATTAATGAGACATTAAAGGGATGTCAGTCAACAGATGTTGAAGTGGAACCCCCACCATCTGGAATGGGTAACCTTGAAGTGTCGAGAGACTCAGAGGGAGGGCCTCCACCACGGGACATCACTAGAGAACTACAGAAGATCAAACTCCCAGAGTTTGTTGGGGGTCATGCAAGTGAACGTTCAGAGGCATGGTTGGAAGGAATGACATGATTTTTCACCTTAAGAGACTATGCTTCCATATCAAAGGTGAAGATAGTGATCTTTCAGTTGAGGGATAATGCCTTGAACTGGTGGGGTAACCTGGAGAGGAAGTTACACCTTACCCCAAACACCGTCTCATGGGATATTTTTGAGGAAAGGTTCTGGAGGAAATATTTTCCTTCATTGATCCAGGTGGATATCGGTGGCCACCCACCTTTTCCAACTGGCTCAAAACAATTTTCTGGCAATTTTGGTAATTTACTATTTTTAGCAATTTTTAACTTTTGGGGCCATTTTGAGGGCCTAAATGAAGGTTTTTTAGGATTGGGCTTCTCAATGATGCCCATAGGATCTAATTTATCCCCCTTAATGAATCTCCTCGACGATACCTTTCCAATGAGCTATCCTGTGCCCCAAACGGAGATCGTATGCCAAAGTTGCACCCCTGGGAAGTTGATATACCAAACTACCCAAAACGGGGTCCACAAAATTATTGGCCTTTCATCTTCTAGGGTTATGGTTTTGGATTTTCATTATGATAAAAAGTCCTTTTCAACCTCATTGTAAAATCATCTTCTTTCTAATGAGAGTAGCAGACACATCTCTTCTCAAAGATAAGTTGCCACCATTCTAGTGAGTCTTTCACTTTGTACTTTTACACTCTTTGTACATTTTCTCTCATTAATAGAAAATTGTGTATTACTGTATCTCTGTGTTTATGGTTGCATCTATGATACATTTATGTTATATTATTGGATATCCAAGATATCTCAGTACCTTACTTTATTATATCTCCTCTCTCATTTTGTGTCGAAAATAATCTGGATCATGCATACTACAAGGAACAACAGGTAGGATCATTTCATACTCTAGTTTAGAGAAACATGACTATGGAAGAGTACGAGATCAAGTTCATGGAGTTAGTAAAATATGTCTCGTACATGGATACTGATCAACGATAGGTGGAACGTTTTGTTTATGGGTTAAACCCTAAGATAAGGGCCATGGTACGGATGTGGAAACCATCGTCAGTAGTTGAAGCAGTTGAAAATGCTCATTACATGGAGGAACATATGAGCTTAAACAGAGGTATGAGTTCAACCATTCCACAGCATCCTGGATTCGTGGGGAAGGCCCCTAGGACTTTCACTAGGGGAGGAAGCTCTAGAAAACCTCCTTATGGATATAGAGTCACACCTAGAGAAGTTACAACAGGTATTTCAATGGAAGTGAGTGAAACATCCCACTCATCGCCAACCGTGACACAAGCAATTCCACAACCTTCTCGAGGAACAGTTAGTAGGGCTAGGGGTTCCATGGGAAGGAACTCATTTCAGAGACCGTCACAGGATAGTGTGAAGGTTCCATATGGTGTCACTTGCTAGGGGTGTGGAGAACCCCATTACCAGCGTGATTGTCCAGAGTCACAATCAAGCTTTGTGCATAGAGAAGGAAAGGCCCCGGTGGGAAGAGAGAGTAGTAGCCACTAGATTTATGCGGCGATTAATAATCATCAGGAAGAACATCAATCCATGGTGGTGGAGATTTTAGGTATGCTAAATCATGTCAATGTTAAAATTTTATTTGATTTTGGTGCTACAGATAGTTTCATTTCACCTTGTGCATTAGGAAAGTGTGGGTTGGAAGCCTACGAGAACAATGAATTTAAACAAGTCGAGATGGATTCGGGGGGAAAAAAGTGGTAGGACCTAGAATCGATAATTGACTAATAGATCTGGGGGTGTGTACTACTCGGTTGAAGGTGTATTTCACTTCTCTAGGGACATATGACCTAATCATTGGACTGGACTGGTTAGAAGCCCATCGAGCTATGGTAGAATTTTTTGCAAAAAGGGTGCTTTGTGTTGACAATGAAGGAAGGTCAGTAGAGATTCACTTTGTACGGAGGAAGGTGTCGATATGCTTTATATCGACCATGAAGGTTAAATCTTGCATGAGGCGAGGTTGTCGATTATATGTATTGGAAGTAGTCAATGAAGGGAAAGGACCCTCCATGGATTAGTATACAATATTGTCAGAGTTTAAGAATGTTTTTTCGAAAGAGTTTCCAGGATTACCTTTTGAGAGGGAGCTTGATTTTACCATTTAGATAAAACCCAGTGCGGAGCCAATTTCCAAGACACCGTATAGGATGATGACAACAAAACTTTGTGAGTTTCAGATGTAGTTAAAGGAACTACTTAACTTAGGGCTAATAAGTCCCATTGTCTCACCTTGGGGTGCACCATTAATTTTCTTCAAGAATAAGGATGGTTCCTTACAACCATGTATAGATTACAAGGAATTGAACCATGCTACAATGAAAAATAGGTACCCAATGCCATAGATAGATGACCTCTTTGATTAGATGAAAGGAGCAACAATCTTCTCAAAAATTGATCTGCGATCAGGGTATCACCAGTTAAGGATTAAGGAAGGCGATATTCCTAAACCTGCCTTTCAAACTCAGTTTGGGAATTATGAGTTCGTTGTAGTACCTTTTGGTTTGACCAATGCACCAACAGTATTCATGAGCCTCATGAATGGTGTATTCCAAAATTACTTAGACCGCTTTGTACAGGTCTTTCTGGATGATATCCTCATCTATTCCAACAATGAAAGGGAACATGAGGAACACTTGTGAGTTGTTTTGTCATGCCTTAGAGAGAACAAATTATATGGAAAATTGTCGCAGTGTTCTTTCTTCTATAAAGATATTCATTATTTAGGTCATATAATTTATGGTGAAGGAATCTTTGTGGACCCAGAAAAGGTGAAGGCCATTATGGAATGGCTAGTGCTAAAAAATTATCATGAGGTGAGAAACTTCACGGGGCTAGCTGGTTATTATGAGAGGTTTGTGGAAGGGTTCTCTAAAATAGTGAAACCCATCACCACCTTGTAGCGCAAGGGGGTCATGCATGAATGAACAGAAAAATGTGACATTGCATTCATCAAGCTTAAGAGGTTACTAACCAGTGCACCAATTCTATGAGTGTCAGATATGGCAAAAGACTTCATAGTCTGCACAAATGCCTCGAAGCAAGGATTGGGGGCCGTGCTAATGTAGGATGGATGAGTGATAACATACACGCCAAGAACGTTGAAGCAACATGAGGAGCTTTACGCTACTCATGATTTAGAGTTGGAAGCTGTAATGCTGGCTCTGAAAATTTGGAGGCATTATGTAATGGGGCGAAGCTTTGAGCTCAAAACAAACCATGAAATCTTAAAGCATCTCTTCACTCAAAGGGATCTCAGTGCCAGGCAAAGGCGATGGAGTGAGTTTATGAGTGAGTACGATTTTGGAATTTCGTACATCAAGGGAAAGGATAATGTGGTTGTAGATGCCCTGAGCTGGAGACCATGTGTCTTCTCCTTAGTACCCTTAAAAGTTCATCTAAGGGAGCGAGTGTTGGGGAAAATCCTCACAGATAGTTGTTATTTAAAGGTTACTTCAACCCTCTAGAGTGGGAGGTAGTTAGAACCTAGGTATGAAGGATATAGTCTTGAACCAGATGGATTGTTAAGATATTAGGGAAGGATGTGCATCCATGAAGGTGGGGCTATTTGAAGCATCATACTCAAGGAAGCCCATAGAGCACTTTATTGTGCACATCAAGGTGTGAAGAAAATGTACATAGACATGAAGAATATTTTCTTCTAGGTAGGCATGAAGCGTGATGTAGTCCATTTCGTCACCAAGTGCCTAGAGTGTCAACAAGTGAAGGCTAACCACCACCACCTGAAAGGTCTCCTACAACCACATGATGTTCCTATGTCCAAGTTGGAAGTCATTTCTATGGATTTTGTTGTGGTATTTCCCCTCAAGAAGGAACCCTGTAGCTGCTACAGAGCCCGGAGACTTCTGGTCCGTTTTGTTCCTGTAACCCAAGGTAAGGGAGACTGGCAGCCGAAGGACTGTCTAGGCGACAGAGAAGGTGCACTCTCTTGGGGTGGAATAGGCATGTGGGGAATGAGGGTCTGTGGGTAGTGAGCGTGGGAGATTCCTGGGAGAGCTTTCTTCCTGGTGGATGTGTATGTGCTATTTTCCCTATAACCTCAGTCTAGCCTAGGATTCCTTGCCTCGGGGTGGAGCTCAGTCCCAGCTTGGGGGTGAACCACTATTGAGCTGATGAACAGTGTGTTCTAAGGCTGGGAGGTTCATGGAAGGCCTGCACTTGGTTGGTGAGTTCTACAGCTGTTAAAAGATAAGTATCTGAATTATGTTTTATCACATTTGGCATGACTGTGTTGTTTATGTATCATATTTTTCATTGTGTAAATGAGTTACTGTTGAAAGCTATGGCTTGCTTAATTGTAGCAGTAACTTATATATTTTACTCTGAGAATTAAGTGTGTTTAATTGTGTTAAATGCATGTGGTCATAATTCCTGTACGAATTATGTAAATATTCATGTATAGAATGGTAACTGAGAGGTTGGAAATACTCGGTAGTGAAAAAGGTACACTACAGAGTGGTATCAGAGCTAAGGTTTCGACACTGAGTCTAGATGGGCCAGTTGAGTGGTCTTTGGACCGAGGGTGAGAGGAGAAATTGTGTTTGGAGGACCAATTTTGGACCCTAGTTTGATCCGAAGTGTCAAGGAGATACTTGACGAGTTTTTAAGCTCAGGATGTTTAGCGGTGCTGTGAAACCGCAGCTGGTATGGTCTATGACCACAGGGAGACAGGTCTCTACACCAATGGTGTTAGAACCGTCGGATCTGTTCGAGAGGGAAGGTGAACCCTTGTAACCATCAGATCTGGAGAACGTGCACAAGGTTTAAAGCCTTTGGATATTGCACAGGAGAGTGGAAATCACGATACGCGAAATCCTGAGTTAAGTTAGAAACCGTCTGAGCCGTCAGATCTTGGTCGAAAAACCCGACAGCCGTTGGATCTATCAGGAGATGCCCGAAGGTTAAACCTTAGTATTTAGGGGTGAAAGATCCAAACTAGTGAGACTTGATCTGGACCGTTCGTTTGGAAGCGGACGCGCGTCGCGAGATTACCCACATCGGGGACTCGGGCACCGGAGGTGGGAAGAGGAAGTCATTCGACTTCATGAGTGGTGAAGAGGCGAGAGCTCTGTGTTGTGGGGCCTAGCTGACATCATATCGAGATACCAGCACTTGAGAACGGTGTGGGGGCCACAAGAGTCGGCAGGCGGACAGGTGGCACATCGCATCTCGGGAGCTTGTAAGTAGAAGAGTCGAGAATTTGGTGTCAAGGGTTGCGAGGCGCGAGGACACGAAATGATGAAGTGGCGAGAGGACTGGGAACCGTCCATCTGAGGAAAACAGGTGGCAGAGATCGAGAGATCTCACGAACGTGGAAGTTCGCAGAGTGAGCGCCCAAGTATAGGGTACTTTAAGTCCCAAAGGCGCGAGGTCGCGAGTAGCGAAAGCGCGATAAAATTGTATCGGATATTCGGCGCATCGGCAGTTGGAAGTCCAAAACCCCGAAAGGATCTGTGCCGTAGATCTGAGAAATATCTGACCATCGGATTTTTCTAGGAAGGGACGTGGACATATGGCGAAGTACCACGTGCCAGTGGGATGTAAAGAGAAGTGAGAGAGGTGGGACCCGATGACATCGTTGAAAGTGATGTGGACCCTCATGAACGTACCACCTGCCACGATGGTGAAGGGAAACAACTGTTCTGTGGGCCCAGAGAATAAAGTAACTCGCAATATAGGTGCATGGGAGCTTGACAATGAAACTCGCGAAGTCGTGAAGTAGCGAGAACGAGAGGAGAAAAGTCAACATTGCTTCTCGGGGTTTCATAAAAAGGGGGTACCAGGATTGGATTCCACAACTCACGAAGGTGTGAATAGAAAAGGGGGATAGCACTTAGCCCTAGGCTACGGTCATGCGTAGCAGACGCTAGCGAAGAGGGAGCCATACCCGTGTCGCATCTCGGGTATCGGCGGTTAGAGGAAATGAGTCGAGGGTCTTCGACTCGCGAACTCACGAGATTGCGAGTTGCAAAAGGGTGACTCTGGTTACGAATATATAACTGTCGGATCTTCGTGGACTGAGATTCTGAAGTCCCGAAACACCAGGAATTACAGAGCCAGACAGAGCTTAGAAAACTTTGTGAAGTTGAAATGTCTTTTGTTCTTGTTCATATTCATTATAAATGTCGTGGATTGTTCCTGAAGTTTAATGGCCTGACAAATTTCGAATTTAATTGCATAGTGCATGTGCAGAATTCAACGAAGGCCAGAACCCCAGTTAATCAATGCCAAGTATGGAGTGGGGAAGAGTGCAGATTACTCCTAAAATAGAAGATGAACATGAAGGAAAGAATGTTAACCTGGGAGTCAAAGGATCGAACTCTAACGGGCACGAAAAAGAGATGGGTAAGGAAGAACATATGATGTAACTCATTGAAAGGTTGCAGAAAGATGCCCAGGCTTGCCTAGCTGATAGCCGGAAGCTCATGAAAGTCAAGGATCGGCAAGGTGAATTCGATTTAAAAATAATGAAGAGCCTAGAAAGAATAGAAAAGAAATTAGAAAAGGTGAGTGACATAAGCAGATCAAGAAGTGTCAAAACCCCTGAAGGGAGAAGGAGATCAAGTAGTGGTATCCGACATCACAGTCACTCCCAAAAACATTCTGACAGTAAGACACATAGTAGTTCAATCCCGTCCCCTACCAGGAAACATCGGAAATCTGGAAGGGAGGAGTTGAAAGGAGAGATGAACAAAAATTAAGCCTTGAACATTCGATGGGGAGCATAAGAAGGAGGAAGATGCTGAGACATGGTTGTTGGGCATGAAGAAATACTTCCAGCTGCAGAATTATTCTACCCATGCAGAGGGTAGAATTGCAATGTACCAGCTGAAAGGAAAAGCATCCATGTGGTGGGATTAGTTGGTGCAGGTGTAGCACATCAGAGAGAAAGAGGTCACATGGAAGGAGTTTAAGAGGTATTTCGAGAAGAAATAACTGACTAAAAGATACTATGACAGAAAGATGAAGGGGTTCTTCGAACTCAAGCTAGGCATCATGACCATTGATGAGTATGAATGAAGTTTTTTGGAACTATTCAAGTATGTTCCATTCATCAAGGATGAGGCTGTTAAAATTCAGAGGTATCTAAGTGGACTGCCACCTTCCATTGGTGACAAGATTCAATACAATGATCCTAAGACCATGGAAGAAACCATAAGAAGGGAGAAATTCCTATACGAATAGCAAAGAGAAAAGCCTACCTTTCGGAAGGCTTGGGATAACCAGAAGAGGTTTAAGAAAGAACAGAGGCAGAAGGGAAGCAAGCCTTCCTTTTTCAGAAACAGTCCTTGGGGACAGTCATCTTTTAAAGAGCCCAGGAAAGTTGAAGGGAGTGAACAGATGCCAAGGCCTCCACCCATGGAGTGTTGGGACTGTAAAGTGAATCATAGGTACAGAGACTACCCCCACCGAAAAGACAAGGCAAGAACTTTCCATGCTATTCAGCAAGCTGAAACAGTGGATGATATGGGCAGCAGAATGCCAAGGATCTACGCAGCCCTGGACAACAAGCAAGCAAAATTTCAATCACACATGATTGAAGTGAAAGGTATGATCAACAACCGACCACTTGTTATTTTGATTGATTCAGGGCCTAGCCATAGTTATGTAGATCCTAGGGTGGTGGAAAGTTTGAATCTAACAAAGAGAAAACATGAGAAGTCTTGGTTAGTGCAGTTAGCGACAGGGACCAAGAGGAAGGTCACTGAATTGGTTAAGTCCTGTTCAGTAGACATGAAAGGAATGCGTACTAAGGATGAATTGAAAATTCTTCCTTTAGGCTCATATGATTGCTTAATTGGGATGGACTGGTTGGACCAGCACCATGCCCTTCTGGATTGTCGAAACAATAGGTTCACATGTTTGAATGAAGAGGGAAATCAGGTAACAGTCCAAGGAATTCCCAGAGCCGTGGCTGTTAGAGAAATCTCAGCCATGCAACTGAAGAAATGTTACCGGAAAGGCTGTCAATTATTTGCAGCCCGGGTGAAAGAAGTATTCCAAGATGTGGTCTCGAATCTGGAAGACCATAGGGTACTCAAAGAGTTTGAGGACATGTTTCAGGAGGTACCTGGACTACCTCCGAAGAGGGACATCGATTTTTCTATAAATCTGATGCCTGGAGCAGCTCCAGTTTCGAAAGCTCCTTATAGGATGAGTACACCAGAGCTGAAAGAGTTGCAATTGCAGCTTGAAGAGATATTAAAGAAAGGCTACATTCGTCCCAACGTGTCACCGTGGGGAGCTCCAGTCCTATTCGTGAAGAAGAAATATGGGATGATGAGGATGTGAATTGACTTTAGACAGTTGAATAAAGTCACTGTCAAGAACAAGTATCCTTTGCCAAGGATTGATGATCTTTTTGATTAGTTAAAGGATGCAAAAGTATTTTCAAAAATAGATCTTCGATCTGGATATCATCAAGTGAGGATAAAATATGAAGACATCAGCAAGACTTCCTTCAGAACAAGGTACGGTCATTATGATTTCACTGTGGTGTCGTTTGGACTGTCCAACGCGCCTACTGTCTTCATGTGATTAATGAATGGAGTGTTCAGAAACTATCTGGACAAGTTTTTCATAGTCTTCTTGGACGATATCTTGGTGTACTCCAAGACAAAGGAAGAACACGAACAACATCTTAGAATGGTGTTGCAGGTGTTGAGAAAACACCATCTTTACGCAAAACTGAACAAGTGCTCATTTTACCAAAAGCAGATCCATTATCTGGGACACATTATTTCTGAAGAGGGGATTGCTATGGATTCTGAGAAGGTACAGGCCATTCGAGAATGGCCAGCGCAAATAAATGTGACAAAAGTTAGATCCTTTATGGGTCTAGCAGGTTATTATAGGAGGTTCATCGCTGGATTTTCAAGGATAGCTCATGCTATCACTTCCTTGCAAAGGAAGGAGAAGAATTTCCAGTGGACTGAACAATGTGAGAGCAGCTTCCAGCAATTGAAGCAGTTTCTCACTAGTGCACCAATCCTAAACATTGCTGATCCAAGTAAGGATTATGTAGTATGCATGGATGTGTGTAAGGAAGGGCTGGGAGGAGTTCTCAGCCAAGAAGGATTTGTAGTTTGCTATGAATACCGAAAGCTGAAAGAGCATGAAAATAATTATGCCACTCATGATTTAGAGCTGGCAGCAGTTGTCCATGCATTGAGGAAATGGAGACATTACCTCATGGGCAAGAAATTTGAATTAAGAACAGACCACAATGGTCTAAAGTATTTTATTGATCAGCCAACCTTGAATGCCAGGCAAATTAGATGGCTGGAATTTCTGTGCAAATATGACTTTGATATCAGGCATGTCAAAGGGAAAGACAATAAAGTGGCTGATGCACTCAGTAGAAAAGTGCATGAATTACATGTTACATCCATTAGCATGTACAGAACTGAGTTGAAAGACAGAATTCTTGAAGCTGCAAATGTTGATTTGCAGTACAAAAGACTTGTAGCAAAGCTACAGCAGTGTGAGAGACCACAGACCGAGGAAAATTATACCTTGGGAACTGATAGTTTACTTCTGTATAAAAACAGAGTGTATGTACCTAATGACAGAGAATTGAAGCTGGCAATTCTAAAAGAAATGCATAATGTGACTTATGCTGGT
>JZKD02S1499397.1:521987-538026 GCA_000966675.3 Picea glauca | reverse complement strand
CAGGGAGCCTAAGTGTTGAAGGCCAGGAGCCTGCTGATGTACTTGTATGTATGCAGATCAATTAATAAAATATAAACACCACCAGTGCAGACCGACCACGATGAATGAGTGATGGAGGACTGAGCGTCCACAGAGTGGGAAAGGAACTAGGGGCTAGAAGGTGGGAAAGGGGCTGAGTGATGAGCCTAGGGGCTTAAGCCTGGTAAATAATATTTTAATATTATTTCCAAAAAGAGCCATGTGCATATTATTTTTATCCTAAGTCCTTTTGGAAGGACACGTGATTTCCCAAGTGGTGGGAGGAAGGCGTACGGATGGAACGCATGCAGTTCCCAGGGTGACAAGTGTCAACCCTGGTGCATGCAAATAAAACAGATGAAGAAAGTCGTGAAGGGGGTTAGCATCCATTGGATCTGACTGCCTGAGGGAGAGCTGTGTAAGCCAGTTTGCAAGAGACCTGTGTGTAATCCTGTTACAAGAAAGGAAAGTTGTAAAGCCTGTGTTGTCCTGAAGAAACCGTGTACACCCATGTCCCGAGTAGTGAGTCTGTGTCTGTTCTAGGCAAACTCGGGAGCGCATTTCCTGAACCAGAACCTTGTGTTGAAATCGAGTGGAAGAATCCTTTGTTGTTCGGGGAAAAGCTGAGCTAGCCTGTGCATGGAGCCTATTCGAAAACATCACCGTGAGATCACCCTGTGATTTCTAAACCGGTTGGGGAAGCCTTGTCTGTGTTTCCCGTGGATTGTTGTGACCACGCAGTACTGGACTGTGTGAGTCTTGTTGGCCTGTCAGCGACTCCTCCAGGTGAGAGAGTGCGCAGAGGGAGAAGAGAACTCCTGGAAGGAACCCTGTAGCTGCTACAGAGCCTGGAGACTTCCGGTTTGGTCTGTTCCTGTAACCCAAGGTAAGGGAGACTGGCAGCCGAAGGACTGTCTAGGTGACAGAGAAGGTGCACTCTCCTGGGGTGGAACAGGCATGTGGGGAATGAGGGTCTGTGGGAAGTGAGCGTGGGATATTCCTAGGAGAGCTTTCTTCCTAGTGGATGTGTATGTGTTATTTTCCCTGTAACCTCAGTCTAGCCTAGGATTCCTTGCCTCGGGGTGGAGCTCGGTCCCAGCTCGGGGGTGACCCATTGTTGAGCTGATGAAAAATGTGGTCTAAGGTTGGGAGATTCGTGGAAGGCCTGCACTTGGTTGGTGAATTCTACAGTTGTTAAAAGATAAGTATCTGAATTATGTTTTATCACATTTGGCATGACTGTGTTGTTTATGTATCATGTTTTCCATTGTGTAAATGAGTTACTGTTGAATGCTATGGCTTTCTTAATTTTAGCAGTAACTTATATATTTTACTCTGAGAATTAAGTGTGTTTAATTGTGTTAAATGCATGTGGTCATAATTCCTGTACGAATTATGTAAATATTCATGTATAGAATGGTAACTGAGAGGTTGGAAAACCTCGGTGGTGAAAAAGGTACACTACAATTGAGTTGGGAAATGTTAGAAGACCAAGGGACAATTGGGCTTGAATTGATTCAAGAGATGGAGGAACATGTGATTCAGATTAGGCAACAAGTAAAGGAAGCACATGATAGACAAAAATGTTATCCTGATGCACATAGGACTAACCGAAGTTATAAAGTGGGAGATCAAGTTTTCATTCATATCGGGCCTAATAAGAGTACCATTCAGTTCGGAAAGGGGACAAAGTTGTTGCCTCGATTTATAGGACCGTTTAAAATCCAAGAGAGAATTGGACCTGTTGCCTATGGTCTTGTACTTCCACCCCACTTGCATAAAACTCATAATTTTTTTCATGTATCTGTTCTACGTCATTATGTTGTTGACGAATCTCATAAATTGAATTCGAAGGAATTGTAGGTGTCAGACACAGGAACACTCATGGTTGAAGTGTTATGCATATTGGACCATAGGGTCCAACAACTCAGGAATCATCTGGTAGACCAAGTTAAGGTCCAGTGGGACAAGTATAGCCTAGGATATGCTACTTGGGAGGATGCAGAGACCTTACGGTGATATCATCCATCACTTTTTTGACCACCTCAGAAATATGTTTTCCGAAGGTTGAGTGTATATAATGCCACCTTTTGACTTAGATAGCTATAATTACTTAAGGCCTAATCATATTTTATTTTCTATTAACTGTGAAACTATTAATGATACACTTGAAATTTTAAGACATGTGGACTTATGTGAATGTCAAGTCTATGAATGTTTATCGTTATTTGAATTATGATGGATATTATGCAATCTATTTCTAACTTGAAAATTTTGACATTTAAAATTGTTGGTACGTGGATATCGAATTGAGAATATGATTAAATGCATTTACATGATAGTAATGCATAGATATGTATGATTTTGTGCTATAGACTAATTTGTAGGTCAATGGGCTATGAAATAGCCAAAGGATAATGGTAATAAAAGGTTGATGTCGTGAAAATTGACCGAGAAACAATATGGTATGAATCTTTGTATGTGAAATTATGTTGGTTCAAATGCATTGCTATGATATGTGGACAAGTGTAGGTTTTTCAGGTGGTGAGACTTCCTGAAACTGAATATACAATGAAAAAAATCCCAACAACAAAGTGCCATTATATGGTCCATGGTAGGGTGTTGACCCTAGTTATATTAGGAGGGGTGGAGGCATTTCCCATCGTGTATCCTCTAAAACCGAGAGTCATGGGAGGACGGTGTTAGTTCATGCTCCCCTAGACGTGTGATGGTGACTACTAGTTTTTTGTTGGGGAAGCTTGGTCAAGAGAGTTGACACTTCCTCTTGTGGGTTCTATCTAGAGTTAGGTCAGTATAGTTGATGCTACAAGCTAGTTCAACAGAGGAAGGATAGGGATGGAAGATGGAAGTAGGATAGGGAGGAAGGATGACTAGAAGTAGTTGAGAGTGTGTGGAGTTTTCACCTTATGGCATCTTGATTTACTCTTTTTGAAAAATATATATAGGTATATTTATATTTGCTTAACTGAACTACAATTATCTAAGTGAATGTTGTTTTTGCTAAATTATTATAATTGAGGGAATTTTCGAACATTTTAAATGGTTTACTATCTTTTATGAAATGAATGTTCTTGTTGATTGGATTGGACGAATAAAAGAATTAATTTAGGTGTGATAATTATTGTCATTAATACATGTTCGAGTCTTGTATGTTCTAGGTACACATGCATGCCTTGCACATGTACACTAGTATGTATAAGTGTTTTAAATTTACGATGTTGCTTATCTAATATGGATGTATGAATCATGTATCTTTACCCTTGCATTGTAAAGTACTCTAACTTTGGGACGAAGTTTCTTGAAGGGTGGGTGTATGTAACAACCCAATTGATTTTTATTAACCATAGTTCTT
This sequence comes from Picea glauca, assembly GCA_000966675.3. NCBI lineage: Eukaryota > Viridiplantae > Streptophyta > Pinopsida > Pinales > Pinaceae > Picea > Picea glauca. Next base: position 534,635 of record JZKD02S1499397.1, on the reverse strand, counting down.
AATCTAAATTTAATTAATTATTAAAATAAATACAGTGCATCTTTTTATTTTTTCATTATTTTATGTTAGGTGAGGGAATTAATGAGGGGATAAGGCAGTTGGGGAATTGAATGAGGGAGACAGATTCAAGAGAGGAGGATAAGGAAGAGGGGAGAGGACTTAGAGAGGGGTCTTTTGGTTTTGGGGGAAATTGGGGAAGAAGAAGAGAAGGAAGAAATTCTAAAAGAGAGAGGGAAGAAGGAGGAGATTTGAGGACAGAGATTGTTTAGGGGAAATTTTACAGGGGCACTATTGTCGCTGGGAACTTTGAGCTCGAGGGCTAGGAAACCATAAGGATTCCTGGAGCTAGGGAGTTGAAGAGGTTGTTCCTAGTTGGTTGGGAGGTAAATATTCAGTTTGGGTAGTTTGGGGAAGTTTGGGGAAGTTTGGGAAAGAACAAGAACAAACATAAAAGGGGCTAAATGAACCAACCTGTAGTTCGAGGTATGTATTTTACTAGTTGGTCTGTTATTATTATGTTGTTTACTTTATTATGATGTCTATTTACCATTTTATTCCTTATGTAAAGAAAGTCATGAACTAAATTGCAAACATTTTAGTAGGAGATTAGGAGATATATTTTTTTTTAGGCCCTGAAATAGGTTGGCCTTACAATTCAAATCTGCCCCAATGATAGGGTTGTTAGACCAAATACATTTTAGAGTAAACAACATGTACCTAAAAGAATCCTTACTCTCAAATGGGTCGTACAAATTGAGGAGAGAAATTTTAATATCTAGTTGATTTCTATATAGCTCTATTTAAAGTCACGAGGATATAGAAAAACAATTAATGAGGGACATATTTGCTAAAAACCTAGTAATGATACCCCCAAAGATCATTTTTAATCCAAACCATGCAATTCCTAACCCAAAAATAACTTCACCAATTTTGCAATGATGGGATCACAAAGCCCCATTGATTCTTGAATCAACACTATATCTAGATGATCCACCTCCACTAACCTTTTTAGGGACAATTTTTTGTCCCTCCCCCCAGGCCCCTCATATTAGTGGACATTATCTTCACGAGGAACCTGCCTTCAGGTTAGTTCCCTCTCTAAGGACCCTAGATAATATGCCTTGTCTACCTTGGTCAATTCCACAAGTGACCTTCCCGTATGCATGTTTGAGCATAGATTTTCACCTTGCTTTAGAAGGACCCAACAACTTGTTCACATTGAAACCAAAACCCCCCCATGATCCCTGGGCACTCAAAAGTATTCCTAGGTCTCAAAAGGTAGGGCTCCCTTCTAAAAGAAGTGGAGGAAGAGATAGGCGAAAAAGCCCGAAGGATACCTTTAGAATTCAAGTGAAAATAATTAAATTCCCTTGAAACATCGACGGTAAAGGAGCCTCCTTCCTTCACCTTAGGTGGATGATTCATTGAGACCATCCCTAAAGAAAGTCGAAGAGAAGACCCATGACACCGAGAGTGAACACTATTCACATATTTTTTAGATACTAAAATAAGATTACCATTTTGAGCAGGAATGAACTTACCCAAAACACAATTTGGAGATAAACCCTTGGACCAATATTATAACATTTTTTTATTATTTAAATTATTTAAAATTAAACAATATTTTAATGATTTATTATTATTTAGGTGGCATTTTTTTTTATTCAAATCTCATAAATAAAATAGTTTAACTACTATTTTTTTTACATATATATTATCAAAATCATTGAAAATAATATAAAAAATTATTGAAAAAATAAACTAGATAAAAAATAAAATAATTAAACAATTCTTTAAAAAATATTATCTTGTAATTAAAATCACAAAAGTTAAATGTTTATAAGTAATAAAAATAAATAAATCCAAATTTGGAAGCAAAAACAAGTTATTACTTCACCTTTCAAAATCACAAATAATCTAAAAATTAAAATAATTCACCTTTTAAAATCACAAATAATAAAAAATAAAAAAATTCTTCTTCTAAAATCGCAAATAATCTAAAAGTAAAAACAAGTTATTACTTCACCTTTCAAGTTATTCTTCTTCTAAAATCGCAAATAATCTAAAAGTAAAAACAAGTTATTACTTCACCTTTCAAGTTATTCCTGAAACTTTGCTCGAAAGTTGTTCCTCTGCTTTTTAAGATCATACGACCTAAGTGACAAGTGTTACAATCCAACTTGTACAAGATATTGATATTGCACCTCGGTAATATGCACGGAACTTGAAGATGACGTGGCTTTAGTAATGTTTTCGATTACCAAATTATAATATATACGGAACTTGAAGGAAAATCCCTAATTCATTTGGATTTTGTAATCTAGCAAAGCAATTTCATTAATTCTTTTAAATTTATGATGGGCTTATGGACAAAATTGATAAACTTGAAAAATTAAAATATATAATATTTAAATTTATGATTGACTTATGGATAAAATTGATAAATTTTAAAAATTTTAAAAATATAATATTTAGACTACTCAAAATTATTTTTTTTATTTTAAATTGGTAAGTGGTTTGTATAATATTCTTAACAACCAGTTTGTGAATAATAAATACATGGTTATGGTGAATATTCTTTTAGACTGATAATCACCATACATGAATCTACAAATTTTGAATTAAGAAATTCAATCTCTTATTATTAATGCTACAAAGTTATGTGGTAGTTTGCTGTGGTAGTTTGCTGGAACTAGTTTTATTTTAGAATTTTTGTTTTAGACCATTACTATTATGCATAAATTCCTAAGAAAAACTCATTGTTTGTACTCTTTTCCTAATTATGGATTTTTTTTCCTATATGAGCATATATCACTCATTCATTGTATCATGATTGATTAGCTTGTTGGAGTAGTGTGAATAGATTTTCTCATTCTTCCATATTGAATCTCTCTTCATTTTATTAATAAGATTTGTCTGTACTTTCTTTAGCTAGGTCTCCTATGCATGTTTACATGAAACATTGACATGGTATCAGATTGGAGCTACTTGGAGCAAACTAGACAAGCTAGAGAAGAGGGAAATCAGAGTTTTGAAGAGTGTAGTCTGTGTATCTGAAAAGTGTCATAGGCAGTGTCGCACTTTAGCCTTAAACATGGTAAGACAATTCTGCAATGTGGCCTTCACACAAGGCGCAAAAGTGTATCTATATGGCCTTCCAATAGGGTGTGATAATGTCACACTCTATCCTTCATACATGCTATGACACTCTTCAAAAATTTATTTTTTGCAGTGATTTCTCAAGATTTTTCACTTGTAAATTGAGGTTAATTTTTCATGGTTTTCAGAACCAATAAGAGGGATGGATACGACACCAATTATTCAGTCAAATTTGGTGATAATCCTCACACTGTACAATTTTTTTGAATGGGATACGAAGGCTTAATTCTAACTCAAAAGAAAAGGATTGTACAATTTGACAATGGCGACAGAAATATAACCTGCATCAATGATTGAGAAGACTAGATGGACGAACTGTAAGGATGAGGCCACAAGAATTATTCTTGAATTAATTTCAAATGATTTATTGTTTCATGTTTCCACATGTAAGACTCCAAATGATATTTGGACCGTGACCTTGAAAGGTCTCTTTAGAAAGCAGCATGAGATGAGAGGTCATATGCTTTAGGTAGAGTTGAATACCTTAGATCCTAAAAGTTTTGATCATATACATGATTTATTTACCAAGTTCAAAAATTTGGTATTGAGCTTATAATATTGTGGTATTGATAAGTCTAAAAAATAATACCAACTTATTCTAACAATCTTGTCTAAGCTAGAACCATAATATGTTGTCTATGTCTCCACTTTCCATTCTAGCAGATATGTTTTGTGATCAAAGTGGAAGATGCCTACCATGGAGAAGTTCATTGATTCTATCACACATGAGCAGATGAAACTCATTCAAATGGGTCTAATTAAGGAACCTAAAGCACATGCACTCACCATGCAAGATGGAAATGGGTCATCCAATCCAAATTCCAAATGGAAAGGAAAGGAGAAACATAAAGAAAAGGAGGGATATTCCAAACCCTTCAAGGATTCTTTAGGTTCCAAAGACTCTTAAAATTCCAAAGGAAAGAAGAAGAAGGGAAAGCAGTGCACTTATTTCAATTAACCTAATCATGAAGAATACACATGCATGGAGAAGCAAATCAATTTTATTGAATAGGTACTTCAGAAGAACAACTGTGGAAACTTCATTCCTAAAGGAGCCAAGAAGAAGAAGGAATAAGTTAATGCTCCTAGGAAATGTAGTCATCATGCTTTGGTTGCAATTAATTCCTCATATGATTCATACATTATATATTATGTTGCATCACATCATATGGAAGCCAAATAGGAAGTCTTTACTTTTTTTAGTTCATGCTCAAGACCCCCTATTCTCATGGGGTATGATACTCTAGTAGTATCAGCAGGAGAGGGAAGAGTGGAACTCCCTAATGGCAGTTTTGAGAATGTCTTACATCTTCCAAAGCTTTATATAAATCTTCTCTTAGTTTATCAAATCACTCAAACAGGTAAAAAGGTTGAATTTACATCAGATTTAGTTTTTGTACTTGACATGCATGACAATTACATTATTTCAATTGGTGAGGTAGATCACAAATCAAGGTTGTATAAATTCACTAAGTTTGTTGACCATGACTCGTATTTACTACTAACGCATGTCGATGATAGTAGAAGAGTATGGCATGAGATATTTGGTCATTTAAGCTTTAGGTACATGCAATGAATTGAAAAGAAAGGAATGGTCAAAGCCTTGCCAGACATTCACTTTTTTGAATGTGAAGGATGTATTCTTGGAAAGAATCCTAAATAGAAGTTTAAAAAGAGGAAGGAAAGGAGAGCCTCATCTTCCTTGGAGCTTGTTCACAGTGATCTCATGGGTGTATTTCCACATCCTTCCATCAACAAAGAAAGGTATGTCCTTACATTTATTGATGATTACTCACGCTATACTTGGGTTTATTTTCTCAGGAAAAAGTCTGAAGTTTTTGAGCATCTCAAAGACTTAAAACTCTAGTAGAGACATTAAATAAGAAGAAGATCAAGATCCTTCATACAGAAAATCAGGGGGATTATATCAACAAATATTTTCAGAATCTTTGTCGCGAGGTTGGCATCCAGTTACAACATAGAGTTCCATACACTCCACAACATAATGGAGTTGCTAAAAGGAAGAAAAGATCTCTCAAGGAGATGAATAGTTGCGTGTTGCATGCGAGGTATATTCCTTACAAGCTTTGGGTTGAGGAAATTAACTATTTTTCTTACATACAAAATAAATCTCCTCATAGATCTATTGAGGACATGACACCTTTTGAGGCTTGGACAAGTGAAAAACTAGATGTCACACACTTTTGCATCTTTGGATGTCATGCATGGGACCATATTCCTTCTTAAAAGAGGAAAGCATTAGATCTATGTATCACACCTTGCATCTTTGTGGGATATCGAAATGGTCTGAAGGGGTACAATTTTATTGATCCCTCTACAGACCGGCTCCTCATTGAGTGCAATGTTTAGTTTGAGAAGAGTCATTTGCATGCACCACCAGTGAAACATGCATATACTATTGTGCTTCCATCAATTCCATACATTAGAGATTATCATTCCATACACTCAGATGCTACATATTCATACTCACAAGATTTTGTACATGGATATGAGAAGTTAGTACAACCAAATGAGGAGCCAGCATTGGAGCTTCAGTAGATGCCCAAGTGGGCACAGTCCACACTTTAGGCAGCAGGAAAACTTGCAGGGGATCCATTGGATTCAAGGAGGACTCGATATCAACATGAGGATCCTTCTTATGTACTTTGAAATTTTGAACTAGCGATGCCCATGAATTGATATATGGTTCAATATTTTGATCCACAGATATACAGTGAGGCTTTGGGAAATCCATTATGGGAAGCATCCGTGCAGGAGGAGTATGACTCACTCCTAGAGAATCATACTTTGGATATGGTTCCACTTCCACCAGCCAAGAAAATTTTCATATACAAATGGGTCTATAGGACCAAGAGAGCAACAGATGGCCAGGTGAGCATGTAGGAGCCCCATGATATGCATTGGAAGGCTGCCAAGTGCATCCTCAAATACGTTCAGGGCACCACAAGTTATCAGATTCACTATGCAGTTGGTTGTGCATTAGATCTCATAGGCTTCACAGATTCAGATTGGGTTGGTGATGGCATAGATCGCAAGTCCACTTATGGGTACACTCTCAATTTGGGGTCAGGCCCTATTTATTGGTCAAGTAAGAAACAATCAGTCATTTATTTATCTTCCAGAGAGGTTGCGTACACAGGAGTAGTCAACTATGTCATTCAGGCATTTTGGCTTCAACACTTCCTTACCGAGCTTGGTATCCAGTTTCACTGTCCGAATGTCATATGATGTGACAATCAGAGTACACTAAGATTTTGCAGAGATCTAGTATAGAGGCAGTGAGCCAAAGACGTTGAGGTCCACATACATTTCATCAAAGATCTAGTACATGATAGGATCATTGGTCTGCAACTATTTCCTTCCTCTGAACAAACTTTTGACATCTTCAATAAGAACTTCACTGGGATGAAGTTTTAGACTTTGTAGGATCATCTTGGAGTGAAGAATATAGTTTCCTTGAAGCTACATTTTATTCTTTTGATGTATTTTATTTTGAGGGAGTGTTTTTTTCCCGTGTGGTTTTCCCTCTTTCCTCACTTTCATTCAGTTTTCATTAGTTGCATTGTACATGAGTACCTAATATGGCCTAGTTGTCAGGACTCATTTTTTTATTACTCCATAGTGATATTCAGGGAGGGTCTTGGAAATATTTATATTTTTGACTCACTAGTTTAGTGGTAGTTTTACTGGAGATAGTTCTATTTTAGACTATCACTATTATGCATGCATTCCTAABAAAASATCAYTASTTGTTYGATTTTCTTAAGTATGGAATGTTTTTCCTATATGAGTKTTTATCACTCATTCATTCTATCATAATTGATTAGMTTATTGGACTAGTGTGAATAGATTKTATCATTCTTCCATATTGAATCTCTCATCCTTTTCTTGATAAGCTTTGTTTGTACTTGCTTTAGCTAGGTCTGTTGTGCATGTTTCCATGAAACATTGACACAAATAAATCAAATTAAGCTTTGAAATTTTAGTATATATGCCTATTCTCTTCTCTTCTCTTCTCTTTGAGATTAATACATGGTAAATGAAATACTTTGTTTATTAGTAAAATTAATTTAACAAATATTGAGACATTGTAAACAAAATTAATTTAAAAAATACTGAGACTTTGTAAATGACTTTATTATGTATATAAAAAAATAAAATATATGAGTCTTGAGGCTTGGTAAACCCATGCAAATTCAAATTATCAATGTCTATATTGTTTCCTTTTAACAGTTGTGAAAATGTTCATATAAACAAAATCCAATATCGAAATAGCAATATCATAATTGTTTTGGAAAAAATTCTGAAGAGAAGAAGAAACTTTGCATTTAAGAGATCTAACAATATTTTCGACTATATATAAATAATTTGTCTCTTAATTAAATTTCAATTAACCCATTACACAAAGACTAAGTTTTATACGAAGGAAGATTGAAGAAAATAAACCATTAATTAAATTTCAATTAACTCATTACAAGAAGTCTAAGTTTTACGCGAATGAAATAAACCAGTTATTAAATTTCAATTAACACTTTAGAGGAAGACTAAATTTTACACAAAAGAAGTTTGAAGGAAATAAACCAACATTTAGCTTAAGACTAGTATTGGAACATGCAGTGTTTGCCAAAACTAAACCTACATTCTTGGTGTAAGTCAAGAACCACAATCACAAGTTGAACATAAAAATAAAATACTAAACATCATTACAAAATAAAAAAGTATTAATACATCTCCATGAACTAGCACCGACATTTATTACATTAAATATTTTAAGGTAGTCATGAATTAATATGTCCAATATTTTAATAATAATGGGCACAAAAGATCAATTACAATATTGGTCTCTATAGTAACTTTTTCCAATGTTTCTCATAGATGATCTATCATCCACATAATATAATTTTCCTTACTAGTATATGAAATGGCTAAAATGAAATATTCAGATGGATTTCCAATAATGTTACCAAGTCCATAAAACAATAGGGCTCTTAGGAAATTCTAATCAATTTTTTGTATCAATGAAATAAATTTATCTTATAACTTGCGAAGGAGATTATAAAGAATACGAGTATTCATGTAAATTGAGAAGAACATATTTTAGTCGATCATGTGTTTATAGGATATTTAAATTATTAACATAATCACATGAAAATGTTTAGCTTATGTGAATATAAAATATATGCTAGACTAGTAAAAAGGACAACACAATGTGTATGTGTTAAAAGGGGATATTAGACATCACACGTAAATGGTGACATGTAAATATAAATGTCTTACCTCATGTACTTTGTAGAAATAAACAACTAACGAAACTAACGAGAGAAAAGAACGTGAGAGGATAGTTGGGTAAAGGAAGGGATTCAAAGTATTTGGATGTACCCGGATGGAGTTGTCTATTTTGTTTACTGGAAAGCAACAGAAGGAACTCCCTTTGTTTCTGCTCAATCATGGTAAGGATAAGATCTATAAAAGAAGAGGGGTTTATATTATCAGTGGGTGTCTCATGCAATGACATTCTCCACAAGCTTTACTTCATTATTTGTATTTTGTGTTCAAGGGGAGAAGTGTGGTTATGGCCCATTATCTCTTCTTCTCCTTTCAATTGAGTAACTTCAAGTTCCTCTTGTTTATCAGATCACACGGGGAGGTTTGGTTTCAAGAGAGAAGGTGGGTGAAGGTATCTTGCTTCCAAGTCACAAGGAAGAAGGAGGCATTATGGGCTGTAGGAATAGGAATAAGGGAGAGTGGCGTGAGATAGAGAAAGGTTGGAAGGATATCCTACGATGAGATATTAAGGGAGTAAGCATTTTGGTAGGAGAATATAGTGGCTTGGATCTTCCTTCATGTTCGTGCCTATTCTATAGACTATCCATCCCTAGTTACCAAAAATAGGTATTACTGTTGTTAATACATAAGGCACTTGGCATGGTGCTAAGCCATGGTAGCACATGAAACAACCAAGCATCAACCACTATAACTAATGAGATATATTTCTTAGGGTTTGTAGAGGAAGGCGAAGCCGATACTACCACTAATGAGTTTGACTACTCAAGAAGGAGTGCAAGGATAAGTCAAAACAAGCGACAACAAAAAAAACATCCTTTTGTTAGCTGCCTGGTCCAAGTAGTTACTTAAGAACGAGAAGGAAAAAGTTGGTCACATTGATTGAGTAACTAGCAGAATGTTGGGGTAGAAAATTATGGTTAGCCAAGGATATTAGCCATGCTCATGATAGAAATCCAAAGAATTTTCCAGATTCTTACTTCTTTGGTAGCGATGAGTATGATTTCAGTTTGTAGAGATAGCACAAAGAGTGGTATGATTTCAGTCTTTAGAGATAACATAAAGAGTAGTATTGATATCGCACAAGAACCAACAAATACAACAGATCATTTAATGAATGGACAATTTGGTATGATAGGTGTGAATTTAGTCATATAAAATATCAGTTTAAAAAAAAATGAAGACACTTCAAGTGCTGGTTGATTTCTCCCTATGTGATATAGTTGTTGAGATAGTACATCCCTTACCACTGAATTTTCTTGCAATCGCTCAACCCTCCAACTCTGCAATTTGACTAACTTGCAAGTCCTCCCGAACTACTAGTGATATGTCGTCTCCTTGTGACTTATCCACCTTTGGACGCTTATGACTATGACTTCCCCATGCTTGGGTACAACCACCATCCTATAACTCTTCTATACCCAACTTTCCGGCGATAAACCCTAAAGAGGTTGACCCATCAAAACCAAACCCTGCTTGAGGATCCAAAGAAAGAATGGGGAAAAAGGAAACAAACAAGGTTTGATATTTTGTGGAATCTCCACACACTCCAAGGACACCACTAGAGTCTAAACCCCTAGAACATCCAATATCCCATATTGATCCCTAACACAAATCTCTTGGAAAATATATAGGTATGCATGATCTTTCACTGTGAGAGACACTCAACTCAAGACACTTTTTATAGGGACTTGATGATGCTATCATAACCTCATCCTCTTAATACGACACAATGTTGAGGTATATGCAGACACGAGGAATTGTAAAAATCATGTTTTCTGATAAAAAAATCTTTGAACTATTCAACAAGTTGTAAATTATCCTTTATCTTTCATCGAGCCACAACCAAAAACTTGCCACTTGTAAGACCCTTGCTAAATCTCTCTTTAATTAGAAGTTATTAAATAATATAGTTCACCTTTTAATCTAAAAAGTAATATAATATAGTTAACCTTTTAAAATCACAAATAACAAAAAAAAATAAGAGTTCACCTTTTAAAATCACAAAAAATCTAAAAGTAAAATAGTTAAAGATTTACTCGACAAATTATTACTTTGCCTTTTAGAATAGAAAACGTAAGTGTCATAAGTAGTGAAGATGTCAATATTTGAGTGGGATTTATTTGTGTATTGAAACTTTGCTGGAAAGTTGTTCCTCTGCGTTTTAAGATCATACGACCAAAGTGGTAACCGTCATAATCCAACTTCTAGAAGATGTTGATTTTGCAAACATGTGACGCTTTTAACACTATGGTTAAAAGTTGAGGTGGTTTCTGTAATGTTTTCCACTGCTAAATTATACTAGTACAGTAGCAAAATAGTTGTTGGTGAACCCCGAAAGGTTGAGAAGATGAAATGAATTTTTAAAAGAATATATTAAATTTTATTATCTATTAACAAATAAATTATTGGGCTTCATTTATCTAGTGTTAATATTTTAATTTCTGTTAATCAGTTAACTATCAAGGTAATTTTTAAATATGATTAGGTAAATATAAAAAAGTAAACACATAAACTGATGTCTTTATAATAGCTAGGAAGTTAATGATCGAAATCACAACCATTTATTTTGTGTGACTACTAAGAATATTCCAGCCATATTTAATCCTGTCCGTAGAAAACTTATTAAGCACTAAACCCCTATTAAATCTGCCCATTGTCAATAGGTGTACACCTTTCGACGTAAATATATACGGAACTGGAAGGTTTAAAAATTGGGAGAAGTTTAACTATCACAGTAACATAATTTGTTAATCATACAAATCTGGTTAAACATGTTACAATCAGATGACCATAGAATAATTTTTTTAATAATGATTAAATAAATGTGAAAAATAAACAAGTTAAAGTATGTTTTTAAAAATATAGAAAGTTGTAAATATTAAATGTAATTTATTAATTTGGGAGGACAATTAAAAATATGAAAACATCTTCAATTGCTAATCATCAAATTAAAATTTTAAATTAAAAAATCATTAATTATACTAACAATTTAATTGTAAACATTTTACAATTTTGTAAATAAATCTACATCCTCAAAAACCCTAATCCATAAACTAATATATGCATTTACATCTATTATTTTAGACTGATAATCACCATACAAAAATCTACAAATTTTGAATTAAGAAATTCCATCTCTATTATTAATGGCATTACTGGTTACCCTACAGTGACGATGCACCCTTACATTATAGTAATGTTGAAGTGTTATTCTCTAAGTGTTATTGATGAAGAAAAACAGCATAGGAGCTGATTTATTCTAATTAGTGGCATCTCATGGACATAACCTAATGGTATAATCGGCCTGGGTGCAGGTGAAAAGGCTGGTAACATCATCGTACGCATAGCTGTAAGCATCTGGGCAAGCGGTCTTGAATACCTTCGAGTAGTCAGTGGCAGGGCACGTCTGAGCGGTATTGTGGTCGCCCGTGCAGCAGTACTCGGGAGTCCCGAAGGCCTCGTAGGCGCTCTTGCAGGCCATTACTTGCCCATTGCTACCACTCACTTTCAGAGCGGCCGGGCGGCGACGCACCCGGCCGTGCGGCAGTCCCTGCTGCCGCCCGCCAAGGTGATCTTCAAGGGGACGTTATAGCCATCGACAAGGCTCACATCGTAGAAATCCTTGTTGCCGTCACCATTGAGTGTGAACTCCACCAGGGTAGCAGGCGACGCCCCGCCAGCGCCGTTGCACTTGAGGCCACGCCCGCTGTCGCCCGTGGCACAGGAGCCGGCACCCGAAGCATCGAAGTTGCAACCCGTGCGGCCCCAGAAGCGGCCCGACCAGCCCGTCGGGGGGTTAATCGATGAAGATTGTCCCATGGTGAGGGCGAAACCGCCGTCAGAGAGGGAAGCGCCTTGGTTCCCCGTGAGGACGCCCAGCACCTATTCACTACCGTGAACACTGTTCCGCTAACTCCAACGCATCCTGCAACAGCACAAACAAAACGATGAGCTACTTTTCTTACCACCACCAGGAGCACGAGCACGGGGGAATTTTCTTACCGAGTAGGAGCGCCATCGCCAGCGCTGTGACCAAGGCCTCTGAAGCCATTGAAACAAAAAGTAAGGGAGTCGAACTTGTGTATATATATCGTCAGAGGATCGAAGCCAATCAACGAATATCGATAACTGGTTACATGGAGAAATCCCTCTGAATTCAATACAATATATAGAGTAGAGGGA
>JZKD02S1499397.1:491984-503426 GCA_000966675.3 Picea glauca | reverse complement strand
AATACAATATATAGAGTAGAGGGAGTCAACCAAGATTGACATTTTGTCATTCAGAGTAGAATATTTTGTCATTGAATTTTGACCTTCTAGATTAGGGTTAGTCACCTCCTTATAATATCTTAGTTTTTTCTTATCCTCTGATTCTTAAGCACACCACAATTTCTCCTTAAATTTGGATGTAATAATATGTTTAATATTATGGATATTTTACAGTCACAACTTCCTCAATTGCTCAATGATTTAACCAAGACTAGACATATTTATGCCAGCTCACTTAAGTCATGGGTGGTTTTGAGTGGAGTCTAAGGAAATTCTAGGAAACTTCTTGTCTTCTATGTTGATTAACTTGTTATTGTACTCAAGGTATCTAGTCATAGTCATGTACTAAATGAGGGAAAGACTCACTTCTATGAAGAAGATAGGATAGGGTGTATTTCCTTTTAAGATTATAAGTTATAGAACACTTATAGATTTGCTTGATCTTTCTCCTCAAATTTGTAGATATGTTGTAGCCCCAACCTTCACACCCATATAAAATAATAGGAGTGAGAAGAGTCTGGAAGAGGAGTTTCTTTTTATCTGATAGCAAAAGGTCCATTGATTTACAATTGTTTTGAAGGCCAAAATAATATTTCCAACCTCCATTTATCCTTTTCTCAATGTTATAGTTCTAGTTATACTTTTGATATTAATCAATTTTGAGTTATTTGTATAAAGTCACTTCCTCCAAGTTGTTGTTTTCATATACGGAATTATTGTGACTAATATTTTTGGATTTGATTATCATACCTTTGTCTTGTTAGTGTTAGCAGTCATACCTCTACTAGACTAGAAATCCTTGAGAGTTCTTAGTTTCTTATTGAGATCGTAGGGGCACCTCGTAATAAGTACTATATCATTAGCGTAAACGTAAAGAAGAAGGATGATGACTATTCCAGCTAAATTCCAGCACACTTTGATTCTTGCAAACAACCCTCTAACTTATTGATGTATATGGAAAAAAGGGTCGGGGACAAGGGACAACCTTACTTAACTCCAATATTACAATTAATATCCTTTGACTATCCTTCAATATTTCTAAACTTGATAATAATGTTCTCATACAAACTTATCACAACAATTCTCTCAACTTGAAACAAACTTATATAAGTTTTAATCTATTCCAAAAGTTAATTTTAGAAATATGAGAATGCATCCCTATTTTTTACCCTTATCATCCTAAGTATCCACTAATCTCATCATAACTTTGTGATTGTTAATATCATCATAACTATGTACTATAATAAATATTATATTTATTATCTATATTCCTTATCTTTGAGTCAATATTTAATAATGAATTTTGGTATGAAATTGGAAGATCAACTTAAAAATTATAAAACACTAAATGTTTATAATAATTTATTATTATAAGAAAAATAATTTAACTCTTATTTTTTTATTTATATACTATTAAAAAATTAATAATAATTAATCAAATCATAATAAAAAATATTATATAATTTAAATATATAAAAAAATAAAACATTGAAACAATTCATTGGAAAATTATTATTTTACTTTTAAAATCATAGTGAATCAAATCATAATAGAGAAATATTACATAATTAAAAAAATAAAAATAGAATTAACATTATTATTTATTCTTTTAAAATTACCAGAATTAAATATATACTTAGTGAAAATAAATATATCCAAAATGTAAAAACATTTAAACATTTCCTTGGGAAATTGTTTTTAGAAGCACAAGACTTAAGTGTAAAAATCATACGACTTGTGGTAAGTGTCATAATCCAAGTTGCAGAAGATGTTGATATTGCAACTTGGTAGGGAGACACCTAATAGACACTTGACGCTCTTAACACCATTGCTAAAAGTTGAGGTATGGTTCCGAGCACCAAATTATAATACGGAACTTGAAGTATCCACATATCAAATTCTATTTATTTATTGATAAGATTGGACCATCTTTCATTTGACTTGCCTTGCGTTCTTATATTAATTGAATGACCATACTTTCTTTGGCTAGTGATCTAGAAAGTAACGCAGGTGTTGAATAACGTGGTTGTTGACCACTTCGAATTGTTGTGGTTAAGCAATCCCTCTCCTCGTGAACAAAACCGAAAAAAGAGATTATGTAAACAAAGAAATTATAGTATGTTATTTGATAGCAATAAGTAAGTTATTAATCACATGTCATCATTAATTATATCACATTAATATGAGTAGGGTAGGGTATGTATACCTCCATAGATTTTGATTAGTTAAATCAATTTTCATTTCCGAAATTTTCTTTTTCATTTTATTTTCCCAACTTTTCTTTTCCATTTATTTTTCCTCTTCTATACCTACCCTTGTTTCCCTCTTTCCTTTTTCCCTTCTTCTATCCCTTTCTAGTTACCATACTTAGTCGTATTTCAAAAATCGGTGGGTTCGTGGGTAGGCAGGTTCGCATACTTTCATCTCCATCCAATTTCCTATGTCATAAGTTTGACCGACCACCTTGCTATATTATACTCAGTCATTTTCTACAGTATGACCGATCGACCCAAAGTTCCATGATCTACATTATGACCATCATATTTGTCGTGGGTCTCAAGCCCCTAAAGTATTTTATTTCTCTTGCATGCAAGTCCGACCGACCACTGTTCTACACTTAACTTATTTTTTATCATCCATAACCATGGGTTCGCAGGTTCATGAAAAGCTTCATATCCAAAATTGCTCTCGTTCGTCCCCACCATTATCGTGCTTTTCCCAATATGCATTAAGTGTTGTTTAATGCTAACAATTGATTCTGCAGGCTCCGAAAGGATCGTCATTAATGGAAAAAGACTCGAGGAGATTACTCAGTAAATTGTATTAAATTGTCATTTTCCAAGGGATTATATTATTGTCATCTCTCCTAAAAGATTTATTTCAAGTTATTATCCAGCTAAAAAATTACTATCATCAACCTTATGGCAACAACAACTAGACAAAAAAAAATTGGTGATACTTTAAATATCTTTGGTCGTAAAGATAAGAACTTTTAGTGGTCCAGAGCATATTCATATTATTCCTCTCCTCCAGCACAGAAAGACGTAATTTGGGCATCCAAAATCGCTCATGCAGGGTGTGTTCCTAAGGTTTTTTACTATAAAGAACTTGTTGCATGGTGCGTGGAGAAGTATGTGGAGAAGAACATGATTTTATATATTTTATATTTTACAGTGAAAGAACATGCCATCTTTGACTAGGGAAAATTGATTTCTGTCGAAATCTCATCCCAGTTATCACACTATAAAAGGGACAAAAAATTCTTTATGGCTTCCTATCCGGTATTTTCTATAGTGTATTGTTGTCAATTTCCAAACTTGACCATAAGTAAGAGGGTGAACTATGAAATAGATCCAATTACCTTATGGTATTAGGCACTGTGGAGACATAAGACCCCTCTATGTTTTTATGAAGTTTACAATGATTTTGTCTCAGTCGACAAAAGGTTGTTGTTGGGTGAAAATACTTCAAGGATATCTAATCAGGCTATTAGATTCTTAGAGAAAAATGGAACGATAGAACAAATGGAAAACCACAGCGTCATAAGGATATTTTGTTCCAAATAAAATCATTTTTTCTTCCATATCATGTATCCGTCAAATTATTCATTACAAAGGTGGCAAGGTAATACAACTTCTGGCTACATTTTTTCCATGAAAAAAGGAAAAATCGATTTATCCCCTTGCCATGGAAGATTGGAGATTTCATGTTCAGAAACATAAATAAAATTGACGAGTTTGCAAGCCATTTCAACAATATGAATTTAAAGTATCTTGGAAAGATAAAGGGCTTTGGTCCTAACAAAATCTTTGTAGAACACATGCTTTCAGTGGGATTTGGTAACTCATTCATCCAGGCTATCTTGAATGAAGAAGAAGAAGGTAACAACCAAAGTACTCATGTACACGAAGTTGGTGACCTAGAAACAATACTTAGTACTAATGAGTTTTATAAGAAAAAAGGAAAGGGTCCCAACAAAAGGAGCACCCAGTCTCCAGTTGTTGCTCCCAAAAACACCACATCTCGGAGCAATGCTCCAACGACTCACCCAGTTAGAAATATTGTCAACAGTAGTTCAAGTGGTGAGGAGAGAAGAATCCTCCCCCTCGGAAAATCGATAATTCACATAAGCACCCTGTGAGAAAGAAAAGGAAGAACTTAGTACAAGAGGAAGAGGATAACCTTATAGAAAATGACATCCAAATATTTTCTCTAGATGACATGGAGCTAGAGGTGGATATTGAGAAAATATTTTCCGTGATGGAACAACCAGAAAATATAAATCAACAAAATTCTTTATTGGAAGTCGTTGCAAATGAGACTTTTAGTGAAGACGAATCCTTCATTTTTCAAAGTGTTATTTTTGATAAGGAGTCTAAAAAATTGATTGTAAAAAGAGGTGATTAGAAAAATGAAAAAAGGGAAAATCTCACTCGGAGGTCAACTTGAAGGACATGTGGTTGTCCCAAATCTCTAAAATCCACAGGGAAACTTGGGATGCTCTTGACGATTCTATTGATGGATTGGAAGCTGAAAATGCTAAGTTAAAAGAAAGGATCAAAGACTTGGAAAATGCATCCTTTCATTTGGAATTCAATTGTTTTAGCTTCTTCAAAATTTTCATCTAAAGTATGTTTGGCAACCCTTTTTACGAACATGGAAATAGAAGTTGGGCGAGCATTAGCATATACTTCAATCTGCAACTCCTGAGTGGGTTTAGCCTTGCGTTGGAATTTATTCAAAATGGTGGTGAACCTTTGGTTGAAATCTTTGACCTTTTCCTTTAGACTCATAGTGGCGGTGAAAAGTTCAGCCATTAAATCTCTTGTAGTAGCTTCCTCAACAAATTTATCCAAGAAATCCTTTTGAAACTTTGTCCAAGTAGTTATTGAACCGATTGGTATGTTGAAATACCAAGTTGAGGCTGAATTTTCAAAGGTATAAGGGAAAATTATGCATACCACATCTTCATGTTGCACAGTCATTAAACTTATAGCTAATATGAACTTCTTAATATAGTCTTCAGGCAATCTGGAGGTTTTGGGGTCAAATTTAGGGAGTAGGTTTTTTGGATGTCTGGGTAGGTTATGTACCCATCCTAGAATTTCCAAAGCATCTCTTTCCAACCATAGTTGATTATCTCTAGTTTGATCTCTGTTGTTATCATTATTATCCCCCATGCCTTCTGATTCAGAACCTGAGCAATTTGAGTTAGACTCCTCCTCTTCCGATTCAAAATCATCAGGTTCAGAGTAGTTACCAACTAGTGTTTCGAGTATCATATTAAGGGGTTGTTCGATCTCTGTGAGGGAAAAATCTATCAGATCTTATACTGTGTGAACGAATACTTCGTCAGGGTTTTCAACAACTGGTCTATGTATTTGTTTTCTTCGAGGAAGTAAAGGAGCTAAAGGTAATGCTCCGATATGTCGAGCATAAGCTCTGGTGATTCTATTGAACTTATTTAACTCCTTGTGGGGAAGCGCGTAAGGTATTTCAGGATACATGTGTTATTCCTCTTCGTGTTTTGGTGATTTACTCATAGTGTGAGTACTCTTTATATGTGGGTTGTCTTGAGAATGACTAGCCATGCATGTGGGTTGTTTTGAATCTATATGCTTTATGATATATATTATTAGAAATATTGTTAGCCATTCATTTTCCCCCCTCCTTCTAGCACCAATTCTATTGAGGGGTCTGAGATCCCTTTAAATCAACAACAAGAACCAAACTCGCTTAAGAGGCCCAATTAGACTCATAATCATTTGATAAGTGGTAAGGTTCTCCAGATTTGTGATCTAGCTAGAATTATTGATGAGCTTTAATTGTGACTGATAGAGATTTCTTTTCTGTGAAACCTTTCCTTGGGCTATGAAATTATCTTTTTTGTTCTTTTCTAACATTTGCGACAAAAGAAAGATGGAGATTAAACTAAATGGCAGAGGGAAGTTAATATACATTGGAGAAAGTTGGGTTTTGGGATAACCTTTATACCTTAGCATGCAGACGAAGAATATCTAAACTACTTCAAAATAGAAATAATACCATTTCGACTTGTAGACATTCAACATCATCTGAGATAAAAATTACAAAAAGAAAATATATATGTGGCAAGAAGTTAGTGCAGGAAAAGTAATTTTCAATGCTCTATTATCAATCACATGTTAACACAATCGATTTCTATTCATCAACTAGAATAAAAGAACTGTCTCAACATTATAAGATAACTTAAATAATATATACAACAACTCTTACTCAATACAACAACAATTATTGAATTCGAAGACATAGATAATCCCCCTCGGTCCAATCACTTTTATGCCTCAGATGAAATAAGTGTCTTTGGTTCTTACTTCTTAATTAAAGTAACTTGCACATAAATAATTCTCTTACAATATTCCAGAAAAAGGCTTTCTCTCAAAAACCATCGACCTCGATATCAAGGTTGATTCTCTTATTTATAAAATAACTCTAAACTAAAAATAGCTACTAAGTTGTGTTAAGTCGAGAAAATTACACATGGAAGACTTTATCTATATGCTCTCTTTTGCTTCTCTTGACATCATCTGGTCATTTTACTGAAGTGGATTGTTCCTCTCCTATTCTGACCATTTGTAGAAAAGATCTTCACATGTATTTGCATATGGGAACCTTTGTTAATCCATTGGAGCAGAGAGTAACTTCTTCATCTCAATTTCCCTTTATTTGTACTTGATTAGTCTGACACTCAAGCCCTATAAGACTACGAGATATTTAATCGAAGGCTCCATGAACTTCTTCACTTGACTCGGGATCATGCTTGAAACCTGTGAAATCTCCATTTCATATACCTGTTCTTTCTCTGCATGCCGCTTAACTATGTCATGTAAATCAGTGAAATCCTTCGGTTGGCCAAACTTTGGCAAGTTGATATTCCTCATTTCCTGATTGATTTTCTCCAAAATTTTCTCACATTCTTCCCATCTTTCCTACATTTTTCTCCAGGGTTCCTAGGCCATGCTTACCTAGTGTTCGGATGCCTTATTCAGGCAATGATGTTTTCCATGAGAACTCGGATGCCATGCACTTCTATATCTTGGCCCTTCTACACTTCTCTGATGTAGTCTATCTGTTCCAAGGCTTGATGTGCCTTCTCATGCCATCGATGCATGTATTTATAGGTTGTCATACCCATAAGGGTATCTTCTTGGAAATTAGATATGTGAGCGGCGAAGAGGTCTCTTTCCCTTGTGAATTATGCATACATCTCTCGGAACTCACACTTTAAGAGTACCACCACCTGTGTTGAATTTTGGTAATACTTCTCTTGATGTCGCAAATGGTCCAACTCTTTCTTCATGGAGGCTACCTCCCTTTCATCCATCTTTTCCCTATCTAAAGTGGCATCGGTTGTGGCCATCCCTTCTCTGATTATCTCAGTCATCTTATCACTTTATGTGTCAAATAACGTCTCCTCTCTGGTTATGAACAGGATGTTATCGAGCGTGAACTTCCTTTTCTTGCATGTTCTTCTCATCATAGCTTTATTTTTCTTGTCATAAGCAATTTCCTGTATGTCGGTGACTTCATCTACTGGTTCAGGAATCTATTGATCTCCCTAGGGAAGATTATTGCCTAGGCTTCCTACCATATAGAGGTGTTCCATGGTAGGTTCTCTTAGTTCCTTAGTAGGGGAACTTCTTGTATGTTCCGGTGACTTGGAATTTTGCTGCTCCTCGTCGGATGACAGAGTATTTATCCTAGATGGAGAAGTAGGTGAAGGATCAATATTGGTTGAGAGTTCGACCATTGGGATGTTGATTTATGGCTGCCCCATTCCTTCTTCCTGTTCACCTATATCCAAGTCGTTCTTAGAGATGTCATAATGAGGTTGTGTTTCTAGCTGATTGAGAAACATAGTTTAAAGAGTGTTCCTAGCCTTATGGTCTCCTTCCTAGGGATTTGAGACCAAAACATCAGAAGCTGGAGAAGATGTTTGTTAGAAAAATAAGATCACGGAGAAATAAAATAAAATAAAATGCATAAATAAAACATAGAAGATACATAATACAACAGAGACACGGATATACGTGGTTCACCCAGTGTGGGCTACATCCACCAGAAAAATTGTTAGGTCCTTCCTTTATTATTATCCAACAAATGAAGGGATACAACCTACAAAAAACCGATTGTAACTTCATCTGCATTCTCTCACGGTCTCCTATCTCAGAGTACAATATTTGCTATCATACCTAACCGCAATACATTTCCCTCATAAAAGAGGGTTTCCTTCTAGGGAAAAAAACCCTAACATAATTTCTACCGTTAGATTTGCGACCTTATAATGAATGGTCCATATTTACAATGAAATTACAATATACATTTACAAGGCAATTTTTCCTTAGGGGACTTCCCCCCCAAACCCCCACTGGGGGACCGCTTGCCCCTGGACCCCATAAAGGGGGTAACCCCCCTCTACACTCCCCCACGTGGAAGAGTGTAAATTCGTCAGGGGTGTAAAGTTTTCATGGGGTATAAACATGGCTGAAAACAAAGACCTCTAAATCTGGAAGATAACTAGGCTCCATAACCAACAATGTTTCCCTTGGTTCCTCCTCCTGTATGATTGGTACCGAGGTTATGCATGAAGCTTATGAACCTTCCTCATCGTCATATATGGTGATTAAATATATGAGTATAGTAGGCATACCCGTCCCACTTGATGCTCTTGCTGACCTTCACTGAGTTGTAGTAGTCATCGACAATCCTGCTTGTGGTGACATAGGGTTGGTGTTTTCTTTGTCGGCACTCTCTTCCGATGGAATTGTCTTTGAATTATTTATTTATGCCTCCTTATTTGTATCGTCCTGGGTAATTCTCAAAGGTCCTATCAAAGGATTAAGTGGGGGATCTTCCCCTAATCTTTGCATATCTCTCTTGGCTTCTTATAGTTAAAATATCCCCCTTCTTTGTTCCTTGGTTTCTTCTACTGCTCGGTTTTATTCTCTTACCCTAATGGATTTTTGAGCAGTGTGCTCTATAGTCTCAACTTGTTCATCCATGGTCATTTCTTCGAATTTTATCATATTTGGGTTAGCCATTCTATAAGAACTTCCTCCCAGTCTTGGTCACCCTCGGTAAATATCTCTTCTTTGAAGCTATCATGAGCAGATGGCCAACATGAGGACACTTGCAAAGCATGCTGGAGTACTAGGCATTTTGGATCATGCTTGGGAAAATGGATTGTGGGGAAATGATACTCAAGCTGACTCAATCCCTCTTGTTTCTCCTTTGCAGTGTCTTTTACTATGTAAAACACAATATGAAAACCATAGGGTATGAAATCCCTCTTCTTATCCTTTACCAAAGAGGCATTATATCCTTGCAGAATGGTCTGGTAACAAATTTCTCCAAATACAAGATGACCAGGGACATGAATGGGGAGTAGGTGTGGTGTGCGAGTTTTTAATGTTTATGCCATTATTATAGTTCTTTGCATTTCAATAGATAACAACAACATAAGAACAGGATCACTGAGAAATACACATTCACAAGAGACACAACATTTATCCTGGGAAACCCTCTAGGGGAAGAAAACCTAGCAAAACTTCCTTAATATAGATAGCCAATATAATGCCAAGAGATATCTATGCTAAAACAAAAAGTCCTCTCCAAGATATGCGCCACTCTCTCTCTCCTTTGCTGATAATAGATCATAACTTGTCTCTCAAACTAAGCAAGTGATTTGTGATCAAATGAGGTGCTAGCCTCCTTTATTTATACAAGTTCTGGCATGTGTGAAGTGTGTCTTCATTGGCAGGGCCAACTTCTCAATCTGGGTGGGTAAAGCCACCTTTATTATATTTCTGGGTCTCTTAATTAACTGTTGGGGCTGACTTCTTATTCTACCTATTACAATTGTCTTTTGACCAATCTGCAAAAGGGGATTTGGTCCTATTGCAATATCCGACATGATCAATCCACAATGGGGATTGATCCTATGGATTAAATATCAATAATAATAAGAATACTCTTTGCAGTTACATTATTTCAACACTCCCCCTTAACAAGAAGGGTATTCTTCAACAACATCATGTGAGAGAGAGAGGACAACATCATCAACAACATCAGGTGGATGGCGTATCTATAAATCATCTGAAGTTTTCTTCATCGGCAACATCGTCATTCTCAAAAGAATGCCATCATCATCTGCATCAATATGTATCAGTATAAAAAAATGATACCTCATCACAGCACTAGGCTAGCCCATCACAGTACTAGACTGGCTCTATGTCACAGTTGTTAAGCTGGTAGCTCAGTGCAAGTCACATCTTGCTTTAAGTGTAACAACTAGGTCAGAAGCAAGGTATACATCATCTTTATTTATGTCTGACAACCGGGTCAGAAGAAAGGAACACATCATCTTGCTTTACATTTAACAACTAAGTCAGAAGCAAGGAATCATCTTTCTTTACATCTAACAACGAGGTCAGAAGCAAGGAACACACATATCATCTTTCTTTATGTCTAACGAGGAGGTCAGAAGAAAGGAATCATCTTGCTTTACGTCTAACAGCGAGGTCAGAAGCAAGGAACACACACATCATCTTTCTTTACATCTAACGGCAAGGTCAGAAGCAAGGAATCATCTTGCTTTACATCTAATAGTGAGGTCAGAAGCAAGAAATCATCTTGCTTTACGTCTAACAGCGAGGTCAAAATCAAGGAACACACACATCATCTTGCTTTACGTCTAATAGCGAGCTCAGAAGCAAGGAATCATCTTTCTTTACGTCTAACAATGAGGTCAGAAGTAAGGAACACACACATCATCTTGCTTTACGTCTAACAGTGAGGTCAGAAGCAAGAAATCATCTTGCTTTATGTCTAACAGCAAGGTCAGAATCAAGGAATCATATATACTCCCCCTTTCAGGGAGGGTCCTTTCGGACTATACCAAGCTTATCTCAAAAGTGTTCAAACTTTACACAAGATAGAGGTTTGGTCAACACATCAACAACCTGTTCATCTGTGCTAACATACAGGAGCTTCAAGGCTCCTCTCTGCACCATGTCACAGATGTAATGATGGAGAATCTCTATGTTCTTCGACCTGTCATGGAATACAGGATTCTCTGTCATCTTTATGCAGCTCTGGTTGTCACATAGGATCGTGGTTTCTTCCATCTCTAGGTCAAATAGACCGGTCAACAACTTTTGAAGCCATATAGCTTCACAACTAGCAGAACATGTGGCAATGTACTCTGCTTCCGCTGTGTTGAGAGCAATATTGGATTGCTTCCTACTCTACAATGAAATCATGGTTGATCCCAAACTGAAACAACATCCTGAAGTGATTTTTATGTCAGCACCGCTTCCTACCCAATATGAATCAATGTATCCACTCAATGTGAAATTATGATCT